>PVHP010008029.1:0-54654 GCA_004024765.1 Zapus hudsonius | reverse complement strand
TCTCTCTCTCTCTCTCTCTCTCTCTCTCTCTCTCTCTCTCTCTCTCTCTCCCTCTCTCTCTCCCTCTCTTCTCTCTCCTTCCCCCCCTCTTCCTCCTCTCTCCCTCTCTCTGCTATGGAAGTGAGCTAGCTTCTTCTGCCATGACAGAAAGTCCCCTGGATTCTGTAAACATGAAATTAACCCTGTCCTCCCATAGGCAGCTTCCGGTCAGATGCTTATTCTAGTAACAAAAAAATAACTACAACATATCCCTCAACTGATCAGAAAATGCCCATTGCAGGAACGCGCTTCTTGCTCCCAGGCTGCGGCAGTGCACCTGCCTCCAGCAGACACGAGCTCTGCCTCACGTTGGACTCATTTTACTCTCCTTTTGGGCAAGGAAACTGGCAGCCACTTCCAGACTAAGGCCTTATGTATGCTAGGCAAACATTGTACTACTGAGCTATATCTCTAGTGTAATTTTTTAAAATGAAAATTTATTATTTCAGTCTCTCTTAAAAGAACAAAAGAAAATATCTCCCTCTGGTGGGCTCTCAATTCAAACAATCTAGCTGGGAAACTTCATTTCCTCATAACAATTACTAATGTATTAATAATAAACAAAAGTACTTTATCTATTGAAACTGATTCAAATCTATTTTACTAGCCAGTAAACCTCAGCTCAAATAGACCCATGTATTGTACATCAGAGATAACTTTCATGTAGTTTACAGCATTTCTGTACACAGCTCTGTTATAGGTACCACACTCACATCGCTCTGAAGGTCATAGGCCTGCCGAGCATGGATGACATCATTCTGGTCAGGCAGGCACGTCCACTGGTGCAGGTAATGCCTGTAGTCCGCGTCACTGACCAAGGCCTGGCACTTCTTGGCCAGCACCACACCCAGCATGTCCACGGGGCTGTTGTACTTGGTCTTCCACTTCTCAAAGTCCTTCTTGTACTCCCTGTCACTCTGGATCTTGGCCACGTGCATGGACCACACCATCTTGGGGTCATCTTCAATGTTCCGAGCTCCAATGTGGTGGCCCAGCTGCTTGCGGTAACCATCTTTATATTTATACTGAAATGAAAATTCACAAATCGGGGTTTTATTGAAAACCCTTTGGTGTAACAAATTCATATAAGATCATATTAGCTGTCATCATTTAATTGACTTTTGTGGATAAGCACGAACACCAGGCAATAGCCTGACTTTGGCCCTCAAAGACTGTAGATGTGGTAGACAAGATGTAATTCACAGAAGTAGGCGATAGACCCCAAATCACCTGTGGTCTGGGTCTAGGCACAGTTTGGAGACAGGAAGCCATACATTGAGAACAGTCTCTTGTGGAAGTGGGGAGAGGCCATTTAAAGCAGGGAACCTGGAGAATTGGGTCTTATGTACTGAAAGTGTGTCAGGAAAGGAGCGTACTTAGCATGGTACGTACTGTAAAGTGGCTGGCGTGTGTCAACAGGATCTACTCTACATCAAGTACCGACTAGAGTACTTGAAGCAGCTGAAGACAAGGTGTTATGTCATGTTGGATTTTTTCACTCAATAGAATCGGCAATTTGGGGACATTATTGTAAAAACTGATTATTGATGTAAGCTGATATAGCAATCAATCTGGTTAGAGCATGCTCCTAATCAGGTCATAGTTTCCAGTTTCACATAGGCCAACAGTGTGTTTTTTTCCAAATCTAATGACTTCATTATAGAACCTAAGCCGTTCACTCCCAATATATGCTTCTAGTTTCAAAGACAACTGTGTCAGAAATGATAGACAAAGATTAGGAGGAAGGAATGAGTTAGTTGGGAGTCTCAACTTTGACAGCCACTAAGACTTTGATTTTAGGAGCATTATTTAAACAAGTCACAAATTAGGGATAAAGACAAAGTCTATAGCCTTAAGTAATTACAAAAAATAAGTAAGGTAATGCATATAAATGTCTTAGCACAGAGTTCTCAATACTCTTGATCATTGTTTATTATTGCTGTCATATATCCTTTGCTGAGACAGGGCAAGAGCTAACACACACACACAAACTGAAGTGAGTCACTAACATTCCAGCACAGCACCGTATTCCCAAATAGTGAGTCTTGATCATTAGAGCAGGAAATCATGAGCTGGGGTGGGGGTATTGCACTGCACAGCCTTTAAGCCACCATTAAGGTACCATCTTGGGCCAGTAACCTCCTTCTGGTACCAATTAATGTCTTCTTTTCACAATGTTACAAGCATGAACTCTAATAGCAAGTATTATGTGCATGTTTAAAATATGTAATATCTAATATTATGCATTAAAGTTAGTAGTATGTAACATTACCTATTAAACTCATCTATAACATTAAATATTAAAAATACCACATATTAAGATGCCACACAAAGCCAGGTCCTGATTCTTGCTGGGAGAACATAGGTCCATGAGTTTTACTATTTATAAGCTTTTCTATGAGTCCAGAGATTCTGATTACATCAGCCTCTCCTTCTCCAAGCCTTGAAGTCTATTCACACATGGAGCTTTCTCTAATCACTGAAGACTGTTCTATAGGTTATAAACACCTTTCATAAATATCAACTATCCTATTTCCCACCAAATCAAGTTTATGAAAAATACCACAAAATACATCAGGATATATTTCTGAAGGGCAAGAAGAGTACTTTGGTGTGTGTGTGGTGGGGGACCAGCATATAACCCAGGTTGACCTTGAACTCATAGCAGTCCTCCTGGCTCAGCCTACTGAGTGCTGGGATTCCAGGCATGCACTATGCACAGCTTCAGGAAAGTGCTTTGTAAAGACTTAGTGCAGTGAAGATGCCACACCATAGTAACCATATACTAGGAAGGGAATTGAGAACTCACGTCACTGGCAATGTCTCTGGAGGCCTTGGCAGCCACAATGGGAATGGCGTCACTTCGTAGGTCATAGCCTTTCTTCTTTGCTTCTTCATTGGCGAGTTTATACAGACTCTAAATTGTGGCAAAAAAGAAAAAAGAAAAGAAATTAGTTACATATTGATGTTTGTATTCAAAAACTGAGAGGATTTAAATAGTTCACAAAATTCTTTATAGATAGTGCTTATAATAATGTTAGTCTTGAGCTCAAGCCTTCTGCATTTTGCTAAAATTAAGAATTCAAAATACTAATACTGGGCTGAAGAGATGGCTTAGCCCAGTACCCACATAAAGCCAGATGTGTCTAGAATTTGTTTGCACTGGCTGGAGGCCCTGGTGTGCCCATTCTCTCTCTCTCTCTCCATCTCTCTCTCTCTCTCTGTCTGTCTACCTCTTTCTCTTTCTCAGTCTCTCAAATACATACATGCATAAAAAATAAACAATGCATCTGATTTTTATTCTAAAATTTATGTTGATATAAATATATATATACACACATATGTATACACATACTCACATAATGTTACTGATAAATTAAGCAGACACTCACAGCTCTAGAGTGGTAAATGTAAGTGGACTGTTGTTCACAGAAATTAATTTAATTCAATTGATCGTGCACTAACTTCGTGCCTCTGAGAATGCTGGGTACTTGACAACTGATGAAGATAAGCTATTCCTCAGCTTGGAAGTTTTTGGGAGAATTGATGAGAGATTGATCACCTGTTGACAGGCCAAGCTACAAGAGCAGCTCCAGAAAGAGTAAGACCTAAGACGCGGGAAGTTCCTGCAGAGGGGAGGCCCTCAGTTGGACCCTGAGACATGAGTTGGGTTTCCACAGACTAAGGAGGCAGTCAAGGGAAAGAGAACAGTCAAGTCAACCTATGGGGTGAATGCAGCTGGGTGTTGAGGGAGTGAGAGGTGCTATCAGGTCAAGTGCCAGAAACGGACTCAAAAGAGTCTGGAGTGGGATCATGAACTCCAGAACCCAAGATCAACATCTGGCACATAGGACTAAGAATACACATTAGGGACAGGTGCTTGCCTCGTGTCAGGCTTTGGGAGCAATCCCCAGTACCGATGGACAAAAGGCTGATGCTTAAGTCAAGACAATAATCAACAATAATCTTTGAAGAGTGAAATAGTCAAATGTGCATTGCATCTTCCAGTCTTAGATGAGATGGGAACACAAAAGAACTGAACTTGAACTTGTAGAGAAAAGATTAAGGAGACTAGGCACTCAACGAAAAGAGATCTCTCTGGGCCTTGTTGGACTAGCAGAGCCACCGTACTGTGATGTCCCTGACTATTTCTACCAATGATAGACGAAAAAAATTCCAGAGAAGACCTGAAGATTTTGGTTTTTGGTGACAAGAGCTAGTTATACAAGCACTAAAATTACAGTCTGCATCTGCCAAAAGAAATGACTTAAGGTGGGGAAAATTCTACCTAGATGCTCTAAGTTCCAGCCTGCAGAAGAGTAGTATTCTCTTCTGTGCTGTCAGAGATGATACTTCAGTTGCTGGTGGAAAAAAGTTGGGAGGAAAACTAACATGCAGCTGTCAGAACCTTCGATGCACAAAACTTTCTGTAGGCTTCAACCCATAAGCAGAAGAAATTACATAGAAATAAATGTCAGTCTTTGAGCTGAGATTTCAATTACAAAATGCATAAATGCAAGCTAGAGGAAAGCTAACTTTAGCCCATGTAAAATGTCTTGGAGTTTAAATTGATCCCAAGTTCATGTACACTAGTGAGACAGTTTAGGGGTAACAGCGCTTTCCCCTTCTAAAGTAGAAGCAAAGAATGTTTTTGAGCCTGTAGGGAGAAGAGTCTGGATCACCTCACTTTGCTAGAGGTCAGAAATGTCAGAAGGGCCTGGCATTAGTTATTATTCCTTAGAGAAGTTCCCCTTTCCTAGGAGAGATAATCACTTCCTTCTGAGAAGGTGACACCATTCCTGGAGGATTAAGATTCCTGAGAAGACTGTCCTTTTTCAGAAAACCTGATCTTCTACCTAGAAACCACTCCCATAAAAGACCCCAATCTGGGTTTCTCTGGGCTTTCCCAAAATCTGCACTTCCCTTCTCTTAAGCTCCAAGCTTCCTGGCTCCTAAACTTTAAGCTTTAGCCAATAATAAATGCTTCTAAATCTTGGCCTCTGGTCTGGGGATTTCTTTGTTTTTTTCTGTGGAAATTCCTAAGACAAGACCCCAGAGGCCACTGACTCAGTGCAAGCTTTGCATGACCTTTGAGCTTCTGGGACCCTAGCTTCTGAGTTATTGCCCACCCAAGAGCTGAGATAAGGCTGCTGTGCTCTCAAAGACACCCCAAATTCCCATATCTCTAGGTTAGACGCAGCAGCCGAAGGTCATACATCCAAGAGATAACCAATAGCTCTGTATTCTACACAGATCATTTCTCATTCACAGTATTTTGTTTAGTTCGAAGTCACATTTTACCAGGAATATCACATGTGAGGTGCGTAGGAACTTGGGGTGTTTTAGATTTACAGAGAGCCTTGGGTGGGGGGCTGCAGCGGTGGGCCCTCTCTCTGAGGTTGGGTACTCTGTTGGTCACCTTTAGAGGATATTGTGGATTTGTGGAGAGACATGCTGTGACCCAATACATCAGAAGCGATTTTAATGGAATTTTTCAGAACAAATAGATTTCCTTGTGAAATGAGTTCCTTGTCACTGAGAACTCTAGCAGAGCGGAGAGAGGGGATTTCTCACTGCGAAGGGAGGCTGACCTACCTAAGCCTATGAGATTCTGAAATAGAAACACACAGCTCTGTGCTCACCAGAAATGAAAGGGAAAGGGCTTGTTAGTTTACACCTTGACAAATTCCCATTCTTTGTCTCTTCCTCTCTCTACCTGTGTGGGATGTTTAGTGGTATTGTGATTTCAGTCCTTGTCTTTGACACTGATGTATTTACTGCAGTGTTGCCTCAGCACTGAGGGGGAAATACATGTCTCTTTTGATCTATTTCAAAGTTCCTCTCTTTAAAAGTTAATGAAGAAAATGCTTTCCTTAATTCATGGCTACTGCGGAAATCATTCATTCTTATAATCTGCATCCCCTAAGTGATAATTCCTGATGTTTGACATTGATGATGCTGACTGAGCTATGTGAGGGTTGCTTTTCTCAGGAAGCAAGAGAAAAAGGCTCTTTACCAAGATGTCATTCCACCTGTCACCATGGAAGAGATGAACTGAGCTAAGCATGGTCAGTGAATTAGCATCTGTTCTCACCTCACTGTAGTTGATTTTGTTCATTCTTGCCAACGTGATTTCTGGTGTGTCAGGCATTATGTGGATCTGGGTCTTGTCTTTGTCCCAGGCTTCTGTGTATAAACGCTATCAAAGAAATTCATCAGGAACAAGAATTATTCAATTATGTACAATTAATGGGAATTTCAAGGTCATAAAAATTTATAAATAATAACAAGGTTATGGTACTTTACATATACTACATATTGCATGTATATCTTCAAATGATCCATTCATAGTGGATCAACTAAAGTTAATAGTAAAATATTAATGGCATATATCAGGTAAATAAAAATAGATAATAAATTCAAGATTACAAATGCCTTTTGTTTGCTTGAAACTCCATTTCTTTCTTTACTCAACTGCATTCCCTTTTCTTTGATTTTGGCTTCAGGAACCCCACCCTGGCCCCTGAATTCTGAGCCCTCACCTTGTTCATAGTGATGGCATTATTCTTGGCCAACACTTGTTCCAGAGAATCAGTCACACTGGTAAATTTGAATTTATCTGGGGGTTGACGATAGATTTTATCGCTCAAAATTTCAGTTGCCCTCTTGCATTTTTCCACATCCAAAGAGCCAATGGGCACCCAGCCGATGCCTCTCATCCACTGGAGGTCTGACTTGTACATATTCTGTGGACACAAATGTCAATTAATGTTTATCCCTGCATTGGAAATACATTGTCATCCGAAGGATATAAATCAAAGAAGAGTAGGCAGCATTATTCCAATGTGTCTACAAGGCCACAGATGAACATTCTTAAGGAAAGAAGGCCTGCCAAGCACTCTTCTCCCGCACTTTCAAGGAAGGGTGACCTTGGGGCCACCTATCGTGACCTTCCCCATGTGGAGTCAGTTCCCACCTTTGCATTGCATATGGTCCTCAGTACTCACATCGCTCTGGAGGTCATAGGCCTGCCGAGCATGGATGACATCATTCTGGTCAGGCAGGCACGTCCACTGGTGCAGGTAATGCCTGTAGTCCGCATCACTGACCAAGGCCTGGCACTTCTTGGCCAGCACCACACCCAGCATGTCCACGGGGCTGCTGTACTTGGTCTTCCACTTCTCAAAGTCCTTCTTGTACTCCCTGTCACTCTGGATCTTGGCCACGTGCATGGACCACATCATCTTGGGGTCATCATGTATAGCCCGGGCACCGATGTGGTGACCGAGCTGCTTGCGGTAGCCTTCTTTGTACTTGAACTAGAAGAAGAAAAAGATTTCTAGTCATCTGTTGTTTTAAAAGATATCTTATTTATTTATTTGCAAGGAGAGAGAGAGAGAGAGAGAGAGTACCAGGGTCTCCAGCCACTGCAAATGAAGTCCAGATGCATGTGCCACTTTGTGCATCTGGCTTTACGTGGGTGCTGGGGATGCTGGGGAATGGAATCCAGGTCGTTAGGCATTGCAGGAAAGTGCCTTAACCCTGAGCCATCTCTCCAGCCCTGGTCATTTGTTTTGACTTTTAGTAAAGAACATTTACTACTTTAGATTATCCTATTAAGTTCAAAATAATGACTTTCTTTGAATATACAAAGCATGCATATTACAAGCCATTTCTAAAATAAATAAAATTTATATGGCAGAAAAGAAAAGAAAAATGATGCTGTTATTTCACTACTCAAAGCTGACTTTTTTGTGGTTCATGTATATGAAAAAGAGAATGAAATTAGAATGTGAGTCATACATTACATGGTCTCTGCCTGTTTTTTTTTCAGTTATTTTAGAAACTTTTTCTGCCATTAAATATTCTGTACAAACAGTTCAAATGCAATGGATTGGATTTTGAAGGACTCTTGCAGTAAGGCTGATGTAAGAAAATAGATATATCATATGGAAAAGCCATAACAGATATCTGAATGGACAGTCAAGTGTCCAATGTTCTGTTTGAACAGGAAGCAGGCATGTTTTAAAATGCATGATACCATAGCTAGAATTTAGCTTTGGCGCTGAGAGTTTTGTTATTATTTTAAACTTCATGCTGAAAAAAATTAACTATTGACAACAGCTTTAAGTTAACAGCTTGTTCCATTGTAAATCCAAGAGAAACAAAATGATCTTTGAACCAAGGCCAAGGTCATGAACCTTCTAGCTGTACTTACGTCACTCGCGATGTCTCTGGAGGCCTTGGCTGCCTTGATAGGAATGGCGTCAATTCGCATGTCATACCCTTTCCTCTTGGCTTCTTCTAGGCCGAGTTTGTATAATTTCTGCAACAGATGACAACAACCCTCAGTTTGACATATAAAGTACACCGTAAGGAAAATATATCATGTACCCCAAATACATTGCTTACCTCACTGTAATTTATTTTGTTTTGTTTAGCCAGCATAACTTCAGGGGTATCTGGCATAATGTGGACAGAAGTCTTATCTTTATTCCAAGCCTCCGTATAGAGATTCTAAAACAAAAAAGGCCAAATGCAGGTCAGTAATGAAATACTTCGAATAAAGAGACTGCATGTGAGCGGCTGTTGGTGACACTTTCCGGTTTCAATGTCTTGTGCCAGTAAGAAGAGCGTTTTCTTAAACAGCACTTGAATATCATGTAGAAGAATTGAATGGGAATTTTATTTTATAGAGACAGATTTTGGGCCCCCCTTAAAAGAAGATGTCTTTTGTGCAAAGAAAGGACTTACATGGTTCATGGTGATAGCATTATTTTTTGCCAAAACCATTGGCATGGCATCCATAAGGCTGGAAAACTTGAACTTATCCGGGTGCTGACGGTAAACATGGTCACTCAGAATCTGAGTAGCTCTCTTGTTTTTCTCATCCTCAAGAGAGCCAGAAGGCATCCAGCCAATGCCCTTGAGCCACTGAAGATCAGCCTTGTACAGATTCTGAAATGACAAATGGCATTAGTTAACGGACACATGTATTCATAAAGCAATAAAAGTTTGTGCTCTATCACAAGATAAAAATAGAGATCCATGATATTTAATGGTTGAATTCCTTGGCCATTTCACAAATTCCATGAAGTCTCTAGATAAGAAGTACATTCTGGATACACTTAAGAAAAGGACATGGACAGTCCCTTGCTTCTTTATTACAAGCTCAGCAATCTAGAAGCTTCCATGGATGCAATGCAATGCTCGGATGCTTGTGTAACTGGGTGGAGCTTTGGCATCAGCTAAAGGAGGTAGACTCAATTTTCCTCATTTCAGGGGAACTTTGAGAAAACATACCCGGTACTTAATTGAGAAAAGGAAAACCTTAGACTCACATCACTCTGGAGGTCGTAGGCCTGCCGAGCATGGATGACATCATTCTGGTCAGGCAGGCACGTCCACTGGTGCAGGTAATGCCTGTAGTCCGCGTCACTGACCAAGGCCTGGCACTTCTTGGCCAGCACCACACCCAGCATGTCCACGGGGCTGTTGTACTTGGTCTTCCACTTCTCAAAGTCCTTCTTGTACTCCCTGTCACTCTGGATCTTGGCCACGTGCATGGACCACACCATCTTGGGGTCATCCTTAATGTTCCGGGCTCCAATGTGGTGGCCCAGCTGCTTGCGGAAGCCTTCTTTGTATTTGTACTAAAGAAGAAAAAAGTGTCTCTTGTTCTTTAAAAAATAATTTTTCGTTGCCGTCTTTATGGCAAATTACAAAGCCCACGAACTGTCTCTTACTAAGCTCAGAGAGCTACAGATTTCAGGTGTCTGATGGGAAAGCTTAAAGGCTAAATTCACCTACCAATTCCATACATAGCTAATGTGCCCTTGATCAAATACCACACAGCACATCTCTGCTCTCATTTGCTAACCCTTAAAAGATTTTGTTCAATTTAAAATTACATCAAGACCACTTTGAAGTGCTAAATTCCAATCAAATCCATATCAACAGGGTGTAAAGTCTTACTTCGCTGGCAATTTCCCGGGATGCTTTTGCTGCTTTGATGGGTATGGCGTCAACTGGAAGGTCATAACCTTTCTTCTTCAGCTCCTCATAACCCATTCGGTAGAGTTTCTGTTGAGAGATGAAGACCATCACTTTGGGGAAAAGCCATTGTCTGTCAACAACTGTACCATAATGAATTCAGTGTGCTGAACAGTTCAAGAGCCCATGAGAATAGTCTCTGGGCTCAGGATTATTGCAGTGTGATTGAACATTATACCCATGGCTTGTAATGTTCCTGCTTTCAACTTTAAAGCTCTTTGATTACAAAATGCTTAAAATCCGGTGTTAGCGCTTCCCAAGTACTTATAAGAATGGGACAGATGCTAATTGATAGAGAAATGAAATGAAATATCATTTCAGTGCTGTTTTCCAATTAACATTGTGTGTTTCATTAGAGGTTGCTGTTAGAGAGGAAATAGCTTTCACTCTTACTTTTCTAGTGGGGAAAAAAAATCTCCTCTGTTAGCATTGTTAAACAGTGTTTTCCTCAAGATATCAGACTATCAAAAGAAGTTTGGGCATCTGTAAGTAAGACAATCTTCCATAACTTTAAAAACATTTTTAAGGTTTAAATGTTAAATGTAAGAATTTATATATGCACACCAATTTCTATTTATGACATAATTGAATAATTGAGAATATAACTTAAATGCACTTTTGTTCAGAAGCGAGTCTGTTAAAAATATCTATTGATCTCAGACTTTTGTTTATATTTGATTCTTTCCTTGTAGTATTATTTCAATATATTCTTTACCATTAAGTCATTCTATTAGAGTTTGAAATTTGTGTTTTATTTACTTTTATTTAATTCATAAATTTGTGGAGATTGTGGTGTTGTGATGGTTAAATTTTGTTGTGAATTTAACCTGTTTAGTAATCCACAGTAATCTTGGGTGGGTCTCTGAGGTTGATTACAGGAAGTGTTAACCAAAGAAGGAGGTCCCTCCTCCACAGTGAACCCTTCCCCGACAGTGGGCAGCCCTCTCAGTAACAGGCAGGATGTAAGGAAGCTTGAGGGGAAGGAGATCTCTCTCTTCCTTCCTCCTGTCTGTTTGCTGGTGTGTGTGTGTGTGTGTGTGTGTGTGTGTGTGTGTGTGTGTGTGTGTGTGTGGTGTTGGTGATGGCTTCTTTCTCTCTCTCTTTTCTTCTTGGACCTGTGAAAGGGGGCCAGCTTTTTCCACCATTATGGAACTTCCCCTGGATCTGTAACTTCCATCAGTCCCTTCCTCCCATAACTGTGCCTGGTTTGGAGTTCATTCCAGTGGTGCATGATTGACTAAGACAGGTGTGATGATAAAAATAAAAGGGAAGTTCTTCTGCAGAGATGTGCATGCTCATTCATGAAAATTTTTCTTTTTTAAATTTAATTTTTGAGAATTTCGTCCATGCATATAAAGTATTTTGATCAGATTCATCCCCCTCTTGTTCCTTTCCCACTCATCCGGGCATCAACTATGTGACAAGCACACTGCTTTGTAAGCCATGCAGAACCAATTACTCGTGCCCGTGTAGCAGAGTGATCTAATGCACAATATTGGGATATGAGAAGAGAGAGGACAGCCCTCCAGCTGCCCAAGATAGGGATTGTCAACATTTTTATGTTCAATCTAAAACCCACCAAATAAAGAATCCAAGTCATGAGGAGTTTGTTAATTAAGATGATTCAGGAGCTCAAAAGAACTTCCAGACAACTTTATTCACAAGCAAGTCAACTGAGCTTTCTGAAAATGCACTTACATCACTGGTATTGATCAGGTTCGCCTTGGCCAGCATGATGTCGGGGGTGTCAGGCATGATGTGGATTTGAGTCTTGTCCTTGTCCCAGGCTTCTCTGTAAAGTCTCTAAAGTGAGGAACAAGAAATCTTTCAGTGGTGTTATTAGATTAGTATATTCCATAGTTTGCTTCAAATGGCATTATTCAATCCAGGTGCACTGGATGGATAACATACACAGACAATAGACATACATTTTCTTATCTGAGAAACAATTACCTTTCAACATATTGATTACAAATCACTTTTTCAAGGTTACAGGTATTCCTGTCTATAAGAAATCAATGCAGGTAATGAAAACCACTGCCAATACTATCAAGTAGAACAGAGTTTTCCAACTTTTGGGTCATTAAGGTTCCCCTTAGTGTTTAATCATTGCCTTCTCCAAAGATGACTTATTCAAAGTATAAGTCTAGAACTGTCACATTCTACATATACTTATGGAAAGTATGTTGAGAGTACCTTGGTCTAGAAATGAAGAAATCTTATTTCCTATGGGGCTTACTACTCATAGTTCACCATACAATTATTCTGGAAAATAAGTAAATTGATAGACATTTTCAAATTCCTTAAGGGACAGTTTAGGAATTTATCAAAATCTGGTTGTTGTAAAGCCATCCTCCTATCTTTCTTCAACAGAAGACAAAGGGGATCCAAACAAAAATCTCACTGATTCATTTAAAAGTGGGTGAAAATTTGAAACAGAGAATATTGACATAGTGTCAGAAAAAAAATCCACAAGAGACTTATAATCGACAAGGAATAAGATGTCGAAGACAGCAGTAGGAGATTCTGACAATCCTACTTTAACTAAGCGATCAAAGTTCAGAGGATCACTTAGGGGTCAGTTTGATGTCATGTGTCTTCTAACATGAGGTACTGAGGACACAAAGTGTGACTTCCTCCTGAAAAGACAATGTGAGTCCAATCACAATACTAGAAAATCCCAAATGAAGGACACTACACTTTTCACAAATATCAAAGGCTTAGGAAGACAAATAGTGAAAAATTGTCCCAGACAAAGGAGACTAAAGACAAATAAATGCAATGTGTGATCTTGGATTGCATCCTGGACCATGGGCGATGGTTTTCTTTTACTATAAAGCACATTAGTGGTAAAACTCAACAAACTCTGAAGACCAGCATTATGTCAACATTAGTTTCATAATTCTGATCATCCTACTGTGGTTATGTAAGAGAATATTCTAATTTTCAGGACATGTACACTGAAAGATTCAGGCCTACATGGACTCCCAGAGCAATGCACTTTGTGTATGGATATATATATATATATATATATATATATATATATATATATATATATATTAGATAAGCAGACCAGGTGTGGTGGCGCATGCCTTTAATCCCAGCACTCGGAAGGCAGAGGTAGCAGGATCACCATGAGTTCAAGGCCACCCTGAGACTACATAGTGAATTCCAGGTCAGTCTGGGCTAGAGCGAGACTCTACCTTGAAAAACAAAACAAAACAAATAAACAAAAAAGATTTGAAAAAATGTTAATGCTTATGGAATGTTGGTGAAAATATGCAATTTTTATTATTTTTCAACTGTTACATGTGCCTAAAATTATTCCAATAAAAATTTTAAACGTTTCATTAATTCTTTGGACTTTTCATGTTTCCTTTGAGATGCACAGTGTGGGACATGTAGGCTGGCTAGCACTTCCTTCTTTGGAACATGGTTACCACAGTCCATGGACCTCAGAGCAGCTAATTAGGACCCTTCATGACCCAACAAAACACAGCCCACTGATTTTAATGTACCTTGATGCCAATCTTCCTAATTAAGAACACCAGCTTTCTCAGCCTCTTAACCACTGATTTTGGACAACTCTGGTAGGGGACTGTGCGTGCCATGTGGTTCTCAGCAGCATCTCTGATTTCTATCCACTAGAGGCCAGTAGTACGCCACCACCTTGCAGCAAGAGAACGTGTTCCTAGCTAGAAATTGTCAAGTTTCTTCTGTGGGACCAAACGGTCCCTGTTGAGAACCATTAAAATAGACCATTTCTTCAATGCCTTATGTTGCCTTCATCCCAAGGAACACATAAATATGCTCATGTTATTTAGTTATCTGAATGGTTATTATTATAGATCTACTAAAATTTCAATACCTGCTACACAATCCCATACATTCTGTAATGTTCAGGGTTAGGCCTTTTAATTGAATACTGGTGTCTTTCCCTTCTCTGTATAAAAATATTTCATGCAGCCGCTCTCATTTATTTCATTCAATAACTATTTAAGTACCGGTTATATGCCAAGCACCAGTGTCAGTGCTAGAGAGGAAAGTTAAAGATGTAATATGTAATATACTTATGAAGCATATAGGAGATTACTTACTGTGTGATATATGATTGCTTTATGTTCAACTAGGCTAAATGAATTATAATCATTTAACAAAAAATATAGTTTTTTTCTGTTAAATGATTATAATTCATTTAGCCTAGTATGGGAGATTACTTACTGTGTGACGTATGATTGCTTTATATTCAACTAGGCTAAATGAATTATAATCGTTTAACAGAAAATATAGTTTTTTTGTTGTTGTTGTTTTGGTAGAGACTCGCTCTAGCCCAGGCTGACCTAGAATTTACTATGTAGTCTCAAGGCAGCTTTGAACTCATGGCAGTCCTCCTACCTCTGCCTCCCAAGTGCTGGGATTAAAGGTGTGTGTCACCATGCCAGGCCAGAAAATATATGTCTTTTGTGTGTTGCTTGGAACAGAATATAAGGCCTCACACATGTTGGGCAAGTACTGTAAAAAAGGTCTCCTTTTCTAGGACTAAGGGATGTGCCTCAGTGGTAAAATGCTTGCCTAGCGTGTACGAGGTTCTGTATTCAATCCCCAGCACTGAAAAAAAATCAACCCCATTTCTTTATAACATTTCTTCTGTGCCTGTATAAAATACTCAGAAGACTCTCTCCCCTTTCTGTGCTCTAAATCAACCCAAAACAATGCAGTTCAGTTTCAAATTTAAATAGTGTATTCAAGAATTTTCTCATTACATGCTAGTTAACTAAACAAACTTTGGGGGGACAATGATTGGCAATAAACTATATTATTTAGTGTAGGGTAGTTGATCATGAATTATCAACCAAACCAAATAAAACAGTATGCCATACTAACCGAGTTGATGCTTTGCTGTTCTACTCATTCATTAAGCAAATGCTATTGAGCAAGCACCATGACTTATTTTATGAATGTCTGAAAAATTACTCACATCGCTCCTGTTCTTGGCATTTGTTTTTGCCAGAACTATGTCCATGGCATCAGGAATGCTGGTAAACTTGTTTCTGTCTGGAGGCTGACGATATTTCTTCTCACTGATGATCTCTGAAGCCCTTTTGTTCTTTTCTGCTTCCAAAGAACCCAGGGGACTCCATCCTATGCCTCTCAACCACTCAAGGTCAGATTTGTACATATTCTATGAAAGAACAAAATGAGCCATCAAAATCCCAACCTCAGCTTGGTGGTGACTGAAGAGATCCCACGTATCACAGATAGATGTGTTTTACATTGTTAATATAATTTTTTCCAATTTTCTGCTTTTTCTGCATGTAAATGGCTATGAATAGGGTATATGAAATCACCTGTAAGCAACTGAATTCAATAGATACTCACCTCACTTTGTAATTCATACACTTTTTTTGCTTGGATAACGTCATTCTGATCAGGCAGGCAGGTCCATTGATGTAAATAGTGCCTGTAGTCTGCATCACTAACCAAGGCCTGGCACTTCTTGGCCAGCACCACACCCAGCATGTCCACTGGACTGGTGTACTTGGTCTTCCACTTCTCAAAGTCTTTCTTGTATTCTCTTTCACTCTGCATCTTGGCTACATTCATAGACAACACAAGCTTTGGGTCATCTTGCACACTCCGGAATCCAATATGGTGTCCGAGTTGCTTCCGGTAGCCTTGTTTGTATTTAAACTGAAAATAGAGAAATCATCAACATAAGCAAAGGCTAAATGAAGCTCAACTTGCTTTGCTTTCAGCTTTGTTTTCCAAAACTGGCACAAGAGAACTATTTCTGTGCTAAGAAGCTCTCATGCTTAAAGTACTGCCTGAAGTGGAAGCATCCTAAGAAACAGTGCAGTTGAGTATTGAGAGAGGTCATCATGAGAAATTCATTCCAACCAAACACAGAAATAATCTAGATATTATGTGGCTGACTTTAGGATCGCATTTAATAAAGTATTATACCTTCATGGGAATGATCTTATGGGGAAACTATGGGCTGAATGGCAGAAAAAATAGGAAGATACATAACTTGGTGAACAAGCTAAAAATATGGGTTAATTTAGAGATTTGTCACATGGTTACATGATATTTTTTCCTGTTTGGGATTTATGTCTTACAAACACAGGTAGCTAAGAACATCTCCATATTTTAGATTAGAACGAAATTCCACAAGAGCACAATATCTTGTCAAGTGAGCAAACATAAAGAGATCACTTTAAGAGAGTAAAAGTAAAATACACTATTTAGACTTAATTGGGAAGGGCAATGCAGTGGTACTGAGAACAATGACGCGATGTTAGCTCCTGCACACATAGCTCACAGAAGCAGGCCTTGCTTCCTCATGATTATCTGTTTAAATATTTGAGACTTTAAACTCACCAAACCCTTGTGATGGTTAATCTGTACTGCTGACTTGACTAGCTATAAAATCACCTGGGATTTTGAGGAACACTTCTGGATGTGTCTGTGAGGGCATTTCCAGAGAGGGTTAACTGAAGGGGATCCATTCTGAATATGGGTAGAACCATCTCCTAGGTGGGGGCTCAGACCAAATATAAAAGAGCACAGGGGAAGTGAGCTGAGTGCCCACCATCCTATCTCTCTGCTTCCTGACTGCCATGGGGTGATGTGAACTGGGTTGTGCCACCATACTCTTCCTGCCGTGGTGAACCAAATCCTCCGAAACCATGAGCCGAAACATTAACTCTTTCCTCCCTTAAGTTGTCTTTGAGGCATTTTGGTCACTTCAATGAAAGTTAATATAGCTCTTGCAGTGAATAACCTGACAAAGTGGTTATAAAAAAGTAATACCAATCTGCTTAGAGTATATCTATTGGAAGAAACACATATCAGAGGTCACTTAGTCTAGCCTGACCTACTGTAATAAAACAAAACAAAAGTGTGTGGCACTCTATTTTAAGAGGCAGTCTGGGAAAAATAGGAACCAGAATAAGCCACTAAGGGAATGAATGAATAGAGGAAGATTGAAGAACCCACAAAAGTGAAAACAAAGGAGAATAAGAAATGGACGAAGGAAATAAGCTACTCTGTAATGCTCCATGGAGACCTCCAGCTGATTGGGAGAATACTAAGGTCAATATAGAGAAGCACATTGTAACCATGTGACATGATCCACTCTGGAAATGACTTGTCCAGAAGCATCATGAAGTCACCCTGCCCCCCCCCCAGCCAGCAGTCTCCTTTCCATACTGGACATGAAGAACCAATCAAATCACCTTTACGTTATCTTCCACTTTAAATTTTATCATTCTAACTTTATTAAATAACATACTCCAAAACAGCACCGATTTTGTGAAATTTTATCAGTAAAAAACCCACTTGAAATGGATAGGAAATATAATGGGGGGAAAGTCCACTTATAGTTAATTTAATTGTAGGGTAAATTTATAAAATTTTGTAACTAATGGATTGACAAGAAAAGAAATTAGGTGGTAGCAAATATTGAATTGTTTGGAAAGTTGATGTTATTTCTTCAATCCCTAAGCTATCTTTAGATATAACATTAAGTGAAAATGAGTTTACTTTCTGGGGAGCATTCAAACATCATTAATGCTCTAGGTTGATTATTATATCGATTCAATGTAATGAGTCATTGACCTACAAGCCAAAGAGGGTAGTAATATATCACCAAATTAATTTCCTGGCATTTCTGGAGTGCCACAATTGAATTAGATGGAATCTCTCTTTGTGTTCTTAGAACTTATCATCAGCTTCTGTCTTTAGACATTCTATCTCTCTCTAGTTCAGCCTGTGTACTGAACCAAGTTATTCTTTTGTTTTAAAGTCTTTGATGAAGAGAATGTGCTTCTCTATAAAAATTTCAGCAATTTATTCTCTAAAACCAAGATCCTTGGAATTTCTTCTGGTTAAATTTTGTGAATAATGAAATGAAATGTTTATCTATATGCAAATTAAATATAATATATAGAAACGTGATGACTCAGTGGGGACCATGTGTACTTGGTTCACCAAATGTACTCTTTTCCTGTCATAACTAGAAGTTATCTTTTGAACCCAGGTGTCCTTTATCTATGACCTGGATGTCCATCTAGCCAGCAAAATGTTCTCTGGACCTTAGCCCAAATTCCTGAACCTTTCTGGGGTTTCTATGCCCCGGGGTAATTTATCATAATTATGTAAGTGTAAGGAAGAGCTAAATAAAAAATAAATGGCAGCTAATTTTTTAGATATATGCATGAAAAAACTATTGACATCAGACTGTGGAGGTTGATTTTTTTATTTGGCACTTTGAATTGTCTAAAACGGACAAGTACAAACAAGAAAGGTAATTTCAGGCAAAGCAGAATAAAACTAAAATCTCTAGCTAGTTGTTTTGTAATATGGGGACACATGGCATCATAGTATATTGGATCTTAGAGGTGCTCTGGACCAATAGGTAATTATGAAGACCCCTTTTGATATGTGAGGAATGATGGGGAAAGGAGAAAGTTCTGCGTAAACAAAGAAGGTAGAAGATGAAGAGAATAGCATTACATTTCCCAAAGAAAAGTCTATTCAGCACAAATGAAAATACACAAACTCGTACTTACGTCACTGGCAATATCCCTGGAAGCCTTGGCCAGCTGAACAGATATCGCATCGACTGGGAGGTCATAGCCTTTCTTCAAAGCTTCTTCCCATCCAAGTTTATAGAGTTTCTGAAAATTAAAGAAACTAGTTAGCATTTTTTTGTAATATTTCATTTATTAATTTATGGAGAGAGAGCAAGTGAGAGAGAGAATGAATGAATGAATATGGGCACACCAGGGCCTCTAGCCACTGCACACAAACTCTATAAGCATGCGCCACTTTGTGCTTCTGGCTTTATGTGGGTACTGGGAAATTGAATCCTGGTAGTTAAGCTTTGCAGGCAAATATCGTAACTGCTGAGCCATCTTTGTTATTATTAAGCAAAAGTTTATGTAGGGAGTGGATATAGGATAGTAGTATCATCTACCCTGCATCTAAACATATGGAGGATTTGATAGAGTAGATTTAGCATCATGTGACCTGGATTTGTTTTTCTTTTCATTTTGGCTCTGAGACTCAATGATGGTGTAATTGAATGTGGCCTTTTCTATTTAACAACAATCTGGTCATATCAGGTATTAAGGTATCTCTTCCCGCTCTTAATCACTGGCTGGGCTTAGTGTTTTAAACACTGACATTAAGGTAATTAATGAACCCTAAAATTAAGTCACAAAACTTTAACTTTATGTAACTAAGAAAAGTAAGAGATAAGATGTCTTTACATTAACTGAGGTTGCCTTTCTAGTCAAAATCATGGAATGGATGTATGTACATTAAAATCTGGGTAGAAACAAAAATAGTAAGGACTTTCTGTGTACCAGGTACTGTGCTGAGCACCTGACATGGAGTTTCTAATTTGTTCCACAGAGCAATCCAATATTAGGGGCACTTTCATGGTCCTGGCTTTAAGAATGAGGAAACTGAAAATTACAGTAGGCAATTTTTCCGGTATCTAGCAACTCATAGATACCAAAGCCCAAAGTCATACCAGGTCTATTTGATGAATTTTTTTTTTTGTTGTTTCAGTAATGGTTGATAGATGTCTTACTTTGTACCAAGCACCGTGAGCATAGATGTAAACAATACTGACACAGTCCAGCTTCCATGGAACACATAGCTAAAGCCCTGGCCACAGACCCAATGAAACTGCCTTGGGTAAAGAGTTTGACTCATTTATTTCTGTTGCTATGGTTTTCATATTAGTTATTTTAATTACATTCGCATATAAGCTAGCAAGCTTTGAGACAAAACACATAAGCAATATTTATGGGTTTCTTTTTTTTTTTTACCTGACTATAGAGGGTTTGATTCTGCTTGGCTTGCAGAATATCTGGTGTATCAGGCATCACATGAATCTTGGTTTTATCTTTATTCCAGTCAACTGTGTATAAATGCTAAGAAAAGGGAGAAAACAGTAACTAAAGTAAGATAGGATTCAGAAGAGACATTGAAAACAAATCAGATTTTTTTAAAGACAAAGTTTGCTGCAGAGCAGACCAGCTCACAAGTACTAGGAGTCTAGGGGTGGGCCACCAGGCCTGACTTCAAACTTAGATGGTTAAAAATAACATTTTTGGATATTTTCCATTATCTAAAGTAGATGGAAAGCATTTAAGATATTATCGATAAGCATTTTCTAACCCAATTAGGAGGACAAGGAAAGGCAATACAAGAGATGGACCCTAAAAAATAATGTAGGGAACTGCTTGCCACTGCCTAGAAGTGGGGGACCCGCTGACCTATCCTCACTTGCGAGCGACATGGAAGGGCAGCTGATGGCTCTTACCTTGTTCATGGTATGGGCATTCTGCTTGGCGAGCACCATGTCCATGGAGTCAGTGAGCTTCTTGAACTGGAAGGTGCTGGGGTGCTGGCGGTATTTCTGATCGCTGGCATATTCAGTTGCTTTCTTGGCCTTCTCCACTTCTAGGGAACCAGCGGGGCTCCAGCCAAGCCCTTTGTACCATTCATTGTAGTCCTGCTTATACTCATTCTAGAAGAAGAAGAGACAAATTCTGCTTTAGCTCATCAGTGTAGACACTGAAGGGTGACCTCCCTCCCTGGGCAGGAGACCCAGCCATCCCTCCAGCTAGACGACAGCCTTACGTCACTCTGGATGTGGTTCATGTTCCTGGAGAGCTCGATGTTCATGGCGTCGGGAAGGAGGATGTACTTGTGAATCAGGTGCTTATAGTTGGTGTTGGTGATGTTGGCTTGGGCGTCCTTGGCGGCTGTGACGCTGAGCATGTCGGCAGGTGTGTGGTAGCTGGTCTTAGTTTTCTCGTAGTTCTTCTTGTACTCTCGGTCCGACTGCATCTTGGCCACTTGCATGGAGTGGACTAACTTGGGATCATCCTCAAGACTGCGGAAGCCCACCATTTTCCCCTTTTCCTTTTCATAATTGTACTTGTATTTATACTGCAAAGGAAACAGGAATGGGTATGAAGACCAATTCTTGTGACTCACAAGCAGCCAGTATTACACTCTAATGTTTCACAAAAGTGGTGCTTGAATAAAGCTCTACTGTTGACCACACACGGCTGTGACATTGACCCATGTAGCTGGATTCTCAAAATGACACCTTTTGATAAGAGCAGCCAAGTTCTGATCACTGTCCCGTTCTACAGAAACCAGAGGAGTGGGTGACTTGCTGGGTGACTAAGGACTGAACCACAGATCTGACGATTGCTGTGACTTTTGCCCACTCTCTGCTGTAACAGTAAGATTGCTTCAAATGGGAGCAAACCAGGATGGTCGAAGCAGTTTATTGCTGTCACTGAGAATCACCTGCCACTGAGAACTGCTCCAGTATGACATACATGCATCACTTTAGAATAGCTTTGTATCTGTGGAGATGATTTTCTTTTACGGCTCTCCAAACTGCTACAATGGGGAAGAATTTTTGCTGTTCCCACCCCAGGGATTGGGACCCACAGAAAGTTTCTCTTTCTCCTTGTGGGGTTGAGGGTATGGATTATGGGGGAGAAACCAGAAAATCCAAATGCACTCCAGGGAGGGAGATAGAGAGGGATTTGGGCTTTTCTGGGCAATGAGAGGGATGGGGTGTGGAAGGGAAGGTGAAGGACAAGGGATGGAGTTGGAGAAAGTGCAGCTGGAAGGTGACCAGGAAGGAGTGCTTTGAAACATGTCCTATCCATTACCCTAAGTCATTAAACACTCCTGAGAGTAGATTTCTGGGGCATAACCAAATAAAAGAATCAAGTTTCATATGACAATGTGTGTTAGTATAGCAGCTTTCTTAAGGTGGAGGGAGCCCTAGTTTACAGGGTTTGCCAATGTCTGTGGTGTAAATTCTTCCTCCTATATCCTGTCAAGCGACCAATATTTTCTGATTATTTAAAAACCAGTTGTGATCAGTCCAATCAATGATTAGCACCCCAGCCCAACACCACAAGAGGCACCCTGCTGGGAAGTTAGATTCAAGAGGCAGAAGGCCTCAGAAAAGGGGAAAGGATTCCAGGGAGGTTCATGGAGTTCTCTCTTGAGGCAAGGAGCTGTGATCTGTAACATGGTTAGAAGTCACCCACCCAGAAATGCCAGAGAAAACACACAGACACAGCTGAGAGGCAGTCACAGAATACAGCAGGTATACTTTTCATGGGTATATGTGCTTGTTTTTCTTTCATGTTTCACCCGCTTAGTGTGCCCAGAACTCAGCTCTTATTATTTTGGTTGACTGTTGGCTGTCCTTCACACTTACATCACTTGCAATATCTCTCGATGCCTTGGCAGCTTTGATAGGAATTGCATCCGTTCTGAGATCATAGCCTTTCTTTTTAGACTCTTCCAAAGACAGTTTGTAGAGTTTCTGCAAAAAGAGGCAAAGGCAACAGGAAAGCCTGGGTTTATTCCAGAAGCATAAACTGGCTCTGGACATCCCTTTCATGATGACCAGAGGGCTTTATTGGTGGTTCAGTGGCTAAGTGTTCAAAGTAATGTTACTATGTTTTCGAGGAAAAAAGTATTTGAACTCAAAGGTGTTTGAAACATACAAGCAGGAAGTATAAATGGTACTGGTCTCTGTGGGGTTGTAAACATAATATGAAGATGTGAAATTATAAGTGGATTTTTAGTATCTTATTTGATCCAAGGAGAATTCAAGGAATCCAAGGAGAATTTTGTATTCAAGGAGAATACAAAACGGTCATCTTCATACATCCAAAGAAAACTTCACAGCTTTACAATGGATTCCTTTACTTATATAATTACATGAATTCTACGATTTTAAAAAGTGTCAGCAATGTTAAATCTCTATGGAATTCAAACCAAGAAAAGGCAAAACTGGTAAAATGAGAGGATTTCCTAGCAAGCCTGGTCTGAAAGAAAAGGAAATGAAACAAGACAGCAAATGCATTTTCGAATAAATGTTTCACATTCCGTATTGCAGGGCTTGCCCAGGTTTGTTCAAGATGTTGATTTTTCCTTCCTGCTTAACCCTTTCTTGAAGAATCTTCAACAGCTTGGTAGAGGGGTTCCCTTAGAGTAAGGCCCTAGGACTTTCACATCCTCTTCCTCTTGGGGCCTCCAAGCTCTTCCCTTCCTGCCAAGCTTCTTAGTTTGGTGAAGGCCTATTCCCAAACAAAATGAAGTCACCCTTTAGACTACTCGTCCCCACTCCCACGGAGAGGTCTACTCCAAGTCTTAAGACCCAGATCATAAACGGAAAGATACTCCTTTGTGGATTGCCACTATAATTAAAAAAATATATATTCACTCTCATAATTAAGAGAAAATGAGTTAATTTTCATTTACTGGTTAGAACAGGCTGGAAGGAAAGATAAGAAGAGGGGGGAATTGTACTTACATCACTCATATTAATCGCATTTGCTTTTGCCAAAACAATCTGGGGGATATCAGGCATCATGTGGATTTTGGTCTTGTCGGCTTCCCAAGCCTGTTTATAGAGGTGCTGGGGAAAAATGCATGGCAGCGTTTAAAATCTTAACACAGCACACTGAGCATGTATCATCATCATAGTTTCCTATGTCAACACATCTTGGTTCGCTAGGTTTCAAAATCCTTTTTTTAAGTGAAAAAGGTGCTCACTTAGACTTCCCAACGGAGGTGTACAACAGAAAGCAAAGGTATAGGAAAGGATCCTTTTGTCTTAAGCCAAGAAATGGAATCCCACTTCTGGAATTTTGTTTACACATATTACAAGTACAGGCAGGCTTTAAAAAATGTTAGTGAAGTCATATGTCATATAATATATAATGTTTGACAGTTTGCTTTTTTACTTAAAATATAATACACCATGTAATCATTTGAAAACAGTTATTTCATTTAAAAGCTACTGAATATCCCTTAGTAGGAGAGGATTCAACTGATCTAAGCAATTCTTCAGTGACAGATACTGATTTGTAGTTTCCAGTCTTTTTCTAACAGAAGCAACAATGCTGTGGTTTTCAATCAAGATAGGACTTGACTAGCTTTAGTTAGAGTTTCTCACAGCCAGCGGCTCTGAGATTTGCTATCTCATATGCTCGTCCCACATGATCAAAGCCAATGGCTCATCAGAATGGGGACACAAAGGCCTGTCCACTTCTATTCAACGCACTGTACTTCCAAGAGGTAACACCTGAGAGCTCTCCATGGCATTAGCCAAGGCTTTTTGGGCCTCCATCACAACTCAATATCTCTCTCTGCCCAGTCCTCCCTCATGTCAGTACTGCCACTAAAACACACCCCAGACCAACATCTCCTTTCAGAACTCTAACTTGAAAGAAACATGGTGTATCTCTAGTATAGGTATTCTTGCATACACACATAAAGATTTCTATAGGAGAATAAGCATCTGACTTTTTTGTTTTCACAAGTATTAATTAAAACTTTGCATCAGGGCCGGAGAGATGGCTCAGCAGTTAATTTTGCCTGCAAAGTCTAACAACCAGGGTTCAACTTCCCAGTACCCACATAAAGCCGAATGCACAAAGTGGCACATGCATCTGGAGTTTGGTTGCAATGGTTAGAAGGCCTGGCATGTCCATTCTCTCTCTCTCCTTATCTGTTTCTCTCTCACTCTCATTCAAATAAATAAAATATTTTTAAAAAGAAAAAAAACCTTTGCATCAATGTAAACTGCTTTGTAGAGACTATGAATGATACAAATTTCACATATTGTCTATGATGATCTTTGAGTGTTGGATGACCCACGGGATTTTCTATAATGATGAGAATGTTTTAAATAATATAATATGGTAGCTCCATGCCACAGAGGCCACTGAATATTGAGTACATGACTAATGTGAATGAGGAACTAAATCATTCATATTTAATTTAAGTCACTTTTTAATATATTACATTTAATGTAATTACTTAATATAAGTGTGATTCTAGTGGGAAGACAATGGCTAGTCATCAGAATCCCCCCTTTTTTCATTTTTTTGTCCACACCCAGCCATTGATCTGCTATGCACCCTCGAGGAAGCACCTTGCCTCTCTGGGTCTCAATTTCCTGAACTCGACAGTACAGATTCAACTTGTAACTAGTTGAGTTCTCTCAATACAGCATTTATCATTTCTACAATGACCATCTTGCATCATTATCATGAAGTGTTCATCACTAACGTTACAAAAACCATAAAGTATTTTTGGTCTTGTTTCTGTTTAAGCAGGTGTTCCCTGTGTGGCCCAGGCTGGCTTTCAAGACCCTCTTGCCAGCCTCTTGAGTGCTGGGGTTACAGTCCTATGCGATCATGCCAGGTTGAAGGTACCTAATTTAATATTGTAGAAGACGAAGTGGGGCTGGGGAGGTTGCTCAGTGGGTAAGCACACTTGCTGAGCAAGCATGAAGACTTGAGGTCAATCTCCAGTACTCATGTGAAAAGCTAGGATGGAAGACCATCACGGGCCATTCAGTCTACCTGAAAAATGGCGAGCTCCAGAGTCACTAAGTCAGGCAAATGAGGTGGCCTCTGCACATGTGGAGACGCACGCAACTGCACACACACACACGTGCATATACCACACACTCACACAAGATAAATGTCTTTTTGTGGCAGTTTGATTCTAAATGTTAAAAAGATGCACCAATGTTTGTATCTTGTCTTTTAGGCAACCTCCTTCCAAAGGGGTGGGTCTTCTGCATGAATCAGACTCGAGGAGAGACTCCAAAGCTTCACATAATTCTGCTCAGTCTTTCCAGCCCAACTCAAGGGGTCATTTTCTACAACTAGGTAATGTCAAGGTTCAATTTTTTAATTACTCAAAGGCATTTTTTAAAAACTGGGCATGATCATACTCAGCTTTAAAAAAATATTTTATTTATTCATTTTTCAAGGAGAGAGAGAGAGAGAGAGAGAGAGAGAGAGAGAGAGAGAGAGAGAGAGAAAGAGAGAGAGAGAGAACACCAGGGCCACCACCTTGTGGGTCTGGCTTATGTGGGTCCTGGAGAATTGAACCTGGGGCCTTAGGCACTGGAGACAAGTGCCTTAACCGCTGAGCCATCTCTCCAGCCCTCAAAGGCATATTTAACTGAGATCTACATGATATAACCAGAGCTTCCATAATGATTTTTTTTGTTATTTTTAACTTTAAAACAGATGTTCAAGTTTATAAGCTTACTGAACTTGATACCATCCTACGTTATAAAACATATCAACAAGCCAGTAAAGCTTCTCTAAAGGCTGAAGTGATCTTTGGCACAAGGAAGCTGAAGGACGCTGCTGTCAGGATTGGCCAGGAAGGACCTGGATCTGGGTACTGCAGTGTGGGGCAGATCCCATCAGAGCAGGTGGAACATGACTGCAGTGCCACTCTCACAGGCAGGCACTCTCTGGCCCAGTGGCCTCCACTGTCACTCAGCCTCGAGGCCAGGACTCATTTTCAAAATGTGTATTAATACAAAGGGTCCCACGTCTTTTGTTAGGTCAATGAGGTAGATGGTTCAGCAAACATTTAGAACTACTAACTGGGAATAATTTCTATCTTTTTATAAATTACAGGACCCCCTTTCTGGGCAAAGCACACCTCAAGAATGTGTTTGCGTAGCCTGTAGAGTAAGTGAAATGGATTCTCTTTGATGCCTATGAGACGCTGCATGATTGAGAGACTTACCTCATTCATAATTTTGGCATTATTCTGAGCCAAAACCATGTTCATTGAGTCCATCAAGGTGGAGTACTTCAAAGTGTCTGGGTGCTGGCGGTACTTCTTTTCACTGATAATCTCCATGGCTTTCTTGTTTTTCTCAGCTTCCAGGGAGCCCAGAGGGAGCCACCCAATGCCCTTCATGAAGTCAGCATAGTCCGCTTTGTACTGATTCTGCCAGGGAGGAAAGAATGCAGTGATGAGAAGAAGCCCACCTTCCCCAAGAATCAGGAGTGTGTGCTTGAGATCCACACCTCCAACTTGTTTCCAACGAACAGCACGCGGAGCTCAATCTTCTTTCACCCCTAAACTGTAAGAATTTTACATTCCCTTCCATGAGGCATTACCAAGTAACAGGAATGGTTTTGTGATTTGTTTTCCTTGATAGCCTCATAAAAGAGCATGCTAAGAAATACCAAATGGACTCTTCAGCCATGCGTCTGCCATCTCCTTAAGAAGGTGACCATGTGGTCACCAAGTCCCCTTCACTAACAGGTAACTTTTGTCTCTTCAGCAACGAGTCTTTGATAACCTACCACCATTAGAACTTTACTCTCTCCCACCCCCTACCTCAGCTATGACATTTCTTTCTACAATTGTTCATGACTATTTCATGTAGATTTCCTATACACAGCTCAGCTTTATATTCCCGAAGAGAAATCTAGGCCTGGCTTGGTGAGCTCTGGGTTTGCTTTGTAATTTAAATTAGCTTCCTTTTCTCTAGCCACCCAAAGACCATCTCCAGCTAGTTCTCAGCTATCAGCCCCTCTTCCTTAGCCTCAGTCACCAGCTCCTGTCCAGGGAAGACAGGCAACTGCAATGGTGGAAGCAATGGAGCTAAAGCTGGTTGGCAGTGAGGGGCTAGAACTACTGAGCTATCTGGTTTCTTACTTTTTTCCCCAGTTTTTCTAGACAGGATCTCACTGTGTGGCCCGGGCTGGCCTCCAAGGCCTCAGCTTCTGAGTGCAGGGATTACAGAAGTCCATCTTCATGGCTTGACCAACCTTTCCTTTTCTCGAGCAGAGCCTTTAATGCACCTGTCCCCTTTGCTACACTCACTTCCTCAGGTACATTCTTTCTAGAACCAAATCATTTGCTCTTGTTGCATTCAGAATCCAACCATGATTGCAGCAACAAGTCGAAAGTAAGACTTAAGGCTGCAGAAGTGGCAAAGAGGTTAGAGGCACTTGCTTGCAAAGCTTGGCAGCCTTCGTTTGATTCCCTAGTACCCACATAAAGTCAGACACACAAAGTGGTGCATGAAACTGGAGTTCATCTGCAGCAGCAGGAAGCCCTGGTATGGCATTCCCTTCCTCAAAGAAATAAGTAAATATTTTAAGAAGTAAGATTTGAGGGCTGGAGAGATGGCTCAGCGGCAAGGTGCTTGCCTACAAAACCCAATGACCCAGGTTTGATTCCCTAGAACCCACACAAAGCCAGAGGCACAAAGTGCTGCATGTATCTGGAGTTGATTTGAAGTGGCTAGAGGCCCTGATACACCATTCTCTCTCAGTCTCTCTCTGCCTTTCTGCCTCTGCTTATAAATAATAAATGAATAAATAAATATTTTTAAAAGTAAGATTTCAGTTGCTAGAGCACATCTCTTTTGGCAAAAAAAAATAAATAAATCCCACCTAAGGTAAAAAAAAAACACAAGCATTTTCAAAATGTCATTACTTATGTCTACACATGATCTCAAGCCAAGGCTCTGCAAGCATCACTGTTCTCACGTACATCACTCTGAATCTGCATCATATTCTTGGCCAGCTCAAAGCTCATGGCGTCAGGAAGCATGTTGTAGCTGTGGATTATATTCCTGTAGTTGGCATTGGTGGCCACTTCCTGAGACTTTTTGGCTGCCACCACACTGAACATGTCCACCGGGGTGTGGAAGGATGTCTTGGATTTCTCATATCCCTTCTTGTACTCGCGGTCGGACTGCATCTTGGCCACTTGCATGAAGTGCACCAACTTGGGGTCGTCCTCCAGGCTGCGGAAACCTATGTGTTTCCCTTTGGCTTGTTCATAGGCTTGTTTATATTTGTACTGGGGACAGAAAAGAAAACACAGGGATAAAAATGGTGCAGGAAGGAGCACAAAATATTCACCGGGTGGGATTAGATTTGGTGCAGGTAAAGGACCAGAGGCAGGGGCAAAGGCTCTGTTGTTGTCCTAGACTGAGCCCACGGAAGGAAAGCCCTGGGAGAGCTAATCTGCATCATGACATGAGTTGAGCTCAGGGTGAAGGAGAAAGCAGACTGCTCCCCACAGTCTAGCTGTGAGTTTTCACGGTGTGTCTTACGGTGGGTAGAGCCTGCTTGGGTTTCCTACGGGAAGCATGCAGACTACACCTCAACACTGTTTAGATCATCTATAATGATTCAAACACGCTAAAGGTAACTTCTCTGAATATGATCTCATTTTCACACTGAACAATGAGCAAATGAATAGAGGGAACTTGGCCTGGGTGGAAGGAGGTGTTACTGGGAGATTGCTCCCACCGTCCACCTCCTGACCCACCCATGCTGGCCCACCCTCTCAGCCCAGGGCAGCCCAGCGGAAGCACTTACGTCACTGGCAATGTCTCTGGAGGCCTTTGCAGCCTTGATGGAGATGGCATCGGGCCTCAGGTCATAGCCTTTCTTCTTCTCCTCTTCCCAGCCAGCTTTGTACAGTTTCTAACCCACGAAGCAGAAAAACAATAGCGCCTTGTTACAAGGCTTAGAATGCGGCTCCTGGGTCCAAAGGGGCCGCCATGCAAAAGACAGACAGCCCAGACTTCTTCCTACCTCTTAGCTGCTGGTCTACTTACATCGCTCATGGTGACTTGGTTTACTCTGGAGAGTAAAATGTCTGGAGTATCAGGCATGACGTGAATGGTGGTCTTGTCTTTGTTCCACTTTTCAGTGTACAGCCTCTGCAACAAGAAGGCCATGTGCGTTTGTGATGAAGGGAGCAGAGAGAGGAGAGCTGCATCTCCATGCTGCACGAACTTAAAGCTTTTATTGGAAAATGGATGACAAGCAATCAGCAAGCAAGGGCGACCCCTTCATAATCATGTGGAGCCTTTATGGTTCTGTTGCATTCCTGTTTTATTATTATTTATGACTTTTAAAAATATTCTTAGTGATTTATTTGCAAGCAAATAAACTTCAGCAACATGAGCCACTTTATACAGGCTTTCTGTGGTTGACTGGGGAACTTGAACCTGGGTCATTAGGTTTCATAGACAAGCACCTTAACCACTGAGCAATTTCTCCAGCCTTTTATTCCATTCTTAACATGGCCTGATGGTCCATTTAAGACAGTGCTTGAGAAACAGTGAATGCTATAGCACCCCACAACCATCAGAAGATAAAGTGCTGAAGACAGGCTCCAGGCCTCAAGCATTGAGAGGCGTCTCTCTGTGAAGCCAGCCCATGGCTCTTACCTTATCCATTGTCAGCTTGTTACTTTTGTTAAGAGCCTGTTCCATCGTGTCCATGGAGTACGTGAACTTCAGCTTCTCGGGGTGCTGGCGGTACTTCCTCTCACTCAGAATGTCTCCAGCTTTCTTGGCTTTCTCCACCTCCAGGGAGTCTATCGGGACCCAGCCGATACCCTTCATCCAGTTGGTGAAGTCAGATTTATACAGATTCTTTATAATAAAAGAGGACATTTGTGTTTCAGAAAGAATTAGGACTTGAGTTTCTTTGGCTACATGATTTACTCATTGTCAAAAAGAGAAAGAGTGGGGTGCAGGGGGAGAGAGACAATGTTTAATTTTTATTTCTATGGTCTTTTAGAAAAAAATAATTACAAAATATTTACAAAAGTGATTCCATTCATGATAACAATCCTTCCAAAGTAAATTAACTATCTTAAGCTATGTGTGGTGGTGCATGCCTTTGATCCCAGCATGTTGGAGGCTGAGGTAGGATAATTGCCATGAATTCAAGGCTAGCCTGGGCTACAGAGCAAGTTGCAGGTCAGCCTGGGCTAAAGGAATATCTAGCTTCCAAAAAAAAAGAGAGTTAACTTTCTTAACTATGCTTGGGAGTACATGCCTTTAATCCTAGTACTTAGAAGGCAGAGGCAGAAAGATCAACCGCTCAAGGTGGCCTGGGTTACATAGTGAGTTCCAGGTAAGCCTGATGGTAAGACCTGTCTCAAAAACAAAACAAAATGAAACAAAACAAACAAACAAAGAAAAAAAACCTTTCTTGGAGAAATGAATAGTTAATAAAATTTTGCATTGGGAATGAGACTGTATGTCACCCATTTGAGCTTCTTAATTTTTTCACAGAATATAATATTTTTGGGGTCTATCATGTAGTATGTGTGTGTGTGTGTGTGTGTGTGTGTGTGTGTGTGTGTGTGTATGAGAGAGAACACCAGGCTACATGTAATTTGAGTGTGTGAAATTCTGAAATTTCAAGTTCTGCAGGAGAGCCGTGGGGGGAAGAGTGAGTCCATTGAGGGTGAGGATGGAGTTGGTTCTGGTCCTTCCCTCCCAGCCCTGGAAATGGACAGCTAACTGTGCCAGCTGCTGACTGGTACATACGTCACTCTGAATCTGCATGGCATTCCTGGAGTGCTCCACGTTCAAGGCATCGGGCAGCAGGGTGTAGTGGTGGTAGGGCTGTCTGTAGTTGGCATTGGTCGCAACCTCCTGAGACTTCTTGGCGGCGGTCACACTGAACATATCCAGAGGTGTGTGGTACCGCGTCTTGCTGGCTTCATAGCCCTTCTTGTACTCACGATCAGACTGGATTTTGGCCACATTCATGTAATGAACCAGTTTAGGATCATCCTGAAGACTGAGAAATCCAATTTGCTTGCCTTTGGCTTTCTCATAGGCCTCTTTATATTTGCACTATTTGGAAGAGGGGAGAAAAATGTTTGAGAGGGTAAACTTTTATAGAAAATTGAATTTATATAACTAAACAAAGGTCAAATTTGGTATGAATCTAGGTAAGAGCTAAGTTTTTTCCACTATGTTGAATAAATAACTGGCAAAATATTTCTATGACAGATGACCATAAAAACCTGTGGGAATAATGAAGAAAGTAATTATTTGTAGTTAATTCTTGGGTTTTCCTAAGCAGATCCTATGAACACACTCAAAGGTTCCTAAAAGGTTTATTTATAAAGTGCTTGTCTATTTCTGTTCTTTCTAGCATTCATTTTGCATTATCTTAAAAGTGATTTATATAGTCATGACTGAATTTCAACAAAGTGAATTAAAATTTCTTAAATGAATGAATTTGTAGTCTATGAAGGTATTTTTATCAATTAGTTAAGAAAATAGAACTTAACTTGTAAAAAAAGAGTTGAAGTTTAATTTACTTCTTCCTGTTTTTTCCTATTTCACTAGATTTTTTTTCCTTTACAGAAATTAAAACAGTATATTCTTTAAAATACTTGGAGAACATTTAATTTATTGATATTTTAGCATACCTGGACATTTTTACTTGACAAAATCCAAATAAAAAGAGGTTAAGTTTGTAATGAACCAATGAGTGTCCCAATTTTTCATAATTAAAAAACAAAATAAATTTTCCTTGGAATGGGTTTTAGAAGATATTTAAGTGAAATACTATGCAAAATATAACAGTTAGCATACTAGGAAATATTTTTATGTTAAAATTTCTTTATCTGCTTCCTTTTACAGTCCATGGTCTAATATACAACATACAGGTTTTTTAAAAAAACTATTTATTTGCAAGCAAAGAGAGACAGAGAAGAGAGAGAGAGAGAAAGAGAGAGAAAAAGAGAGGAGGAGAGAGAGAGAAAGAAAGAGAGAGAGAGAGAGAGAGAGAGAGAGAGAGAGAGAGAGAGAGAGAGAGAGAATGGGTGCACCAGGGCCCCCAGCCACTGCAAACAAACTCCAGGTGCATGTACCACTTTGTGCATGCGGCTTTATGTGGGTGCTGGAGAATGGAACCCCGGGCTGTCAGGCAAGCACCTTAACCACTGAACCATCTCTCCATCCCCCATATACAGATTTTTAAATATTCAGAGAGTTTATTACTTTCAGATCAGACTTACATCACTAGCAATATTTCTTGAACTTTTGGCAGCAACAATGGGAATGGCATCTGGTCTCAAATCATAGCCCTTAGCAAGGGTTTTTTTCCAGTCTGCTTTATAGTGAGCCTTTGAAAGGAAAGATTATTTTGTTATTTATTTTATCAAAGAAGGATAAAACAGGCAGTAAAGTTATTTCTTATGAAACATTCTTTTCGGTTAATAGAATTCATGGCCTATTATTGGCTTTTTATGCATTAATCACACTCAGAACAATATCAGTGGTAGGGGCTGGTAATACATGCTGATAATCTTAGCACTTAGGAGGCTGAGGCTGTATGATTTTGATCAAGGCTAGTCTAAGCTACATAGTGAGAGCTTGTCCTAAAAAACAACTAAAACAAACTCACAAAGAACCAAAAAATGTAAAATATACATAATAATCTCAACTCATTATAAAATGCATATGCTTGTATAAGAAGCAACAGAAAGGCAATGTTTTCATATATTTTTCATAAATCTCTATATTTCCCATCTTTCTGATAAGAATATAATGCTTATGATAAACGCTTTATGATAAAACATTTCAAACTTATAAAAAAATGGATATCCAAATAAAAATTCAGGCTTAATACCTCTCAGCTTTGTTTTGATGCTCAGACATTACTTGTAAAATTAAAGGAAATTTTAACCTCGAATGAACAAAAAGCATAGAAATAATTAGCAAAACAGAGCAAAAATGTTAGGGAACATGAGTAAGTTTTTTTTCCCTTAAAGAAACAACCATCTCTTAAGAAACGAACAGCCTTCTCTAGGTTTGATTATGGTTTTAAATCAAAATTTTCTTTAAAAGGAAAGAATTTATATTGTTTATTAATTTTATTCTTGAGATGGTGTCTCGCTAGGTTGGGCTTGACCTCTCAATTTTCCAGCCTCAGTGTCCCAACTTCCTGGAATTGCAAACATGTACCATACACCAGGCTTCATATTGTGGATTAAAACATAGTAACTAATTCTATTCCAAGACTCCCCAAGATAGGCTAGTTGCATCAAAAATCAGTTCTAGAAGAAGACTGCAATCCTGGGAGTCCTAAGAAGTTGTTGAAACACTAGCTCGTTGGTGGATACCTGTCCCCCAGACTTCCAGTCTTGTCTGTGTCTTGTTTCATTTCTTTTCTTTTTCAAAAATGGGACATCATTTTCCAAGCCTATTTTATCACCCATCAATGTATCACAGCCCATAATTTGAAACAGTCTACATTAAACAAAATTTTACAGTGGCCTCTGTTGCATGAGTCCCCACCTAGGGACTCAAAGGTTCCTCCACACTGGGTCTGCTCCCTTGAAAATTTGGTGCAAGAGTCACCAGAACAGGGAAGGGGACACTGCAGAAGCAAAATGAGCCCAACACCAGGTCTAATACTCACATCACTCATGTTGATGGCGTTGACCTTGGCTTGAATAAACTGAGGCAATTCAGGGTCGAGGGTGTACTTGTGTTTCAGCTTCTCCCCCTCCACCTTGTAGTTCAACTGCAAACAGAGAGACCAAGCAGATCTCGTGAGCACACAGCGAAGCTGAAGGCTATCACTGGTGTCTTCCACGTGCAAGGCAAAGACAGGCAGCTCCGGGAGCCATGCCCACCTCCTCATTCCATCCATAGTGATTGACTGGACTGTGGGCCAGACAGGGTGGAGGGCCTGTGCCTGAGTGCTGAAAAAGGCAGCTGCCTCCAGAATCTTACTGTCTAGTCAAGGAGGCAGATGATGCAAATGGCAGCTAATGTTTGTCATGTCTGTAAACAGCAATGAGGCAGAGGAGAAGGACTTAATAAAGGTAGAGGACGCTTGGACACCCAAGCCTGGAGGAAGGGGAGCATCTTGGATAGATCAGTGTTCAGGGCCAAGAGGCTGGAAGCAGCTCCCCTCCCCCTAGGAGCTGTCACCCAAGGACTGGAATGTGGGATTAGAGAGATGGGAGAGCAATCCATAGATGGCCTCGTCACCAAAATTAATGAGTTCAGATTGTAAATTCAAGAAGTTCCCAAGAGGGTTACATGGAGGCCAGTGTGACTTGTCTGAAGTCCAGATGAGTCACTGCAGTCATCCACCTGAGAGGCGAGGAAGCCAGAACTGGGGTTGGTGACAGTTGAAAGCCTTGGCTGAGATATATTTAGGACCCTGACTTAGCAAGTACTGGATGTGGGGGTTCCCACAGGTGAGAGGAGAGGGATAGAGGGGAGTACCAAGTTTTTGGTTTGAATAACTGTAGATGTTGGTGGCATTAATTGGGATGGAGAAGAATCAATATAGTCATTGTACAGTTTTCCTAACGAACTGGAAAACCACAATGAGAAGTCACACCTTACTCATTACAAAAGAAATCAAAAGGATTCCTGGCATTTATGGCCACTAAAAAGAACGGATTCTTAAACATCTGCAGAAATACTATGGCAGGGACTTCGATGAGAAATGAAACCCACAGATAATCACCAGGCCCAAGGCAAGTAAAGTGCCCCCCACTTTGTACAATCTGGGGCTACAAACAAAAAAACAAAATGTTTTTTATTTGCTTCTCTTTCCAATGGTGGTATTTTAAAACAACTCTGAAATTACTGTGTGAGGCGCTGAACTTCGTAATTAGCCTCTGACTGAAAGAATAAAGATCCTGCACCTCAGAAATGAGACCCAGACAGACTGCAAATAAACTGCTTATATTTTCTCTAGAGGGAGGCCTATGAGAAGAGAGCCTCTCAGAACAGAGCTGTTATGCAAGGGGACTAGGGCCTTATGCCATTTCTCTGTGTACCTCAGTGGAATTGTTGCAATTCAGAGCAATAAGCAGCTTTTTCAGTTCAAGCAGAATTGGAGATGACAATATTAACACTATTATTTTATACATGTAATAGATAAAAGTCTCCTTATAAATAGCACAGACTTTCTAGGTTTGAAATATATAACCCTTTTGGTATAAACCCCTGTTTTCCCTGGGTGTTCAAGTTCAAGGTTGCTTCAAATCTGACAAATCTGAAAGCACTTTCTCTGCTAATTCAGTTGAGTCCTCACGCATTCAGTGAACGACGGTGGAGTGGTTTGGTCAAAGGGTTTTTCATAGACTAATCCTTTTGAAGGGAAGCCACTTACATCACTTAGCTGCTTCGTGTTCTGCTGAGCCAAAACCATGCCCATGGAGTCAGGCACACTTGTGAACTTGATGGTGTCTGGGTGCTGTCGATACTTCCTCTCATTTAATGCATCGCCTGCTTTCTTGGCCTTCTCAACCTCCAGGGAACCAATAGGGATCCAGCCAATGCCCTTGAAGAAGTTGTTGTATTCATCTTTATATACATTCTGTAAAAGAGTGAGCACATGTGAGGAGGTATCCTAGGGAATATTCAACAGCGTTTCTGGGATCTGCAATCTAAGACAGGGAAAATAAACAGCATTATTCTCCCAGTGCTGGTGTCTATGACTGTCACTCAACTTTTCACCAGGAATCAGGTAATAGGAAAAAACATTTCTGCTGTTACAGTGCATTATACAACATGGAAGGAAATCTAGGTCACATATTTCCATGGGTATTGTGATTTTTTTTTGTCTCTTTAGACAATAAATTGGGCCTTCCTTTTTGATTCCACTGAGGACCTGGAAGGTTCGTTTCGCCCACATTGCACCACCTCCGTTATTCCTGATCTCGGCTGGGTAGAGAGTTTTAATAAGCACCAAATAACTGAATACCATTTCTTCCCCTGATGGAGGACAATTCTTACAGAAATCTGCTCCTGCAGAAAGAAATGCCCTGAATGTTAAACACCTCCCTGTGCAGCACTCCATGAATCATGTTGTTAGCACAGTGCCTTCCCAGTTCATTTGAGATGACTCATTACATAGATTTACATGGATGACGGTATGACCTTGAGTATAAAAAAAAAAAGAAAAAAGAACTTTCCCCGAATTCTGAGAGCATCAAGAATTCTGTTTTGCATTATACAGCTATTACTGTTGAAGCAGCCTCACAGGAGAACCTCTGGCTGAGAATCAAGATGTCATTAGTGGTACAAGGTCTCATCTTTCATCCATAAGTTAACAAAGGCAATGTCAGTGGTTATAAGTACAGAAACCCATAAAAAATGTGGCTTGTCTATTTTACTTTTGGACATTTTTCAACTAATGTTGCTTATTCTAAAGTGCAATTTTTCAAATATCTTACTGACTTTTGAAGCCCAATCGAACGTACAAAAATGATCATCCTTCTTTCAGAACAAATATCTTTGGGTCTATTATGATATACATACTTACATCACTCTGAATTTGATTAGCATTTCTCGTGTGTTCGACACTCATGGCATCAGGCAGGTACGTATAGTGATGTAATGGCTGTTTGTAGTTAACATTGGTGGCCACATCCTGGGCCATCTTTGCAGCTGTAATGCTAACCATGTCCCCAGGGGTATGGTAACTGGTTTTGGTGTTCTCATAGTTCTTCTTATATTCGCGATCAGACTGCAGCTTGGCCACATTCATATAGTGGACCAGCTTGGGATCATCCTGGAGGCTTCGGAAGCCCACGTGCTTGCCCTTGGACTTCTCATAAGCTTCTTTGTATTTATACTGTGGAGATAGAACGTGGTCAGCTGAGCCCTAGGGCTGAGAGCATTAGATGCAGCAACTTCATGCACACACAAAAGCAATCAGCACAGTGTGAATTTCTAGAAGTGTTCAAGACCCAGAATCCATATCCCATTTCCAGAAAGTTCTGAGACAAAGCATTTTAAACTCTACTGGGGCTTCAGGGGAGTCCCATGGCACCATCTTTTTTCTTTGCCTCGACTTCTACAGGTGGTTTGTGTAGAATACACATTTAAAATAACTGAATTTTCATACTACTTTCTGGTATAAGACTGGAAAGTGGTATGAATCTATATATATTTATTGGTTCCACAGGGTCGTGAACTTTCCTAATCCTGTGTGTGATGTCCTATCATGCATGTACCAGTCTTGCAAGTAGCTCACCCCATTTCTCGTCAGTATCTCGCCCACCCCAGCTTAGAGTGGAAGCAGATATCACTGAATGAAGGGGCTACAGCAAGGGCAGGAACTGCTGTGCAGAGTTTTCTCATCATGAAAAACCTAATCAAAAAATGAATCTGTTCAGGCTTTCTCCCCTGGGACCATCAATGAGATTGAGTTATCCTGGAATAGGCCAAAACCTCAATATTTATGCAAAAGAATTCAAATCTACCTAAATCCTGCTGACACTGAGCTCCTGCAGGGTAAGTGTGAATTCATATACAAGGAGTTAGCAGGTGGAAAGATTATCGAGTCATTACTAAGCATGCTAAGAAAAAAAAGAAGAAAAATTGGGTAGAATTTTATTTCAGACCTCCACTTTTTACATGCAGTAGGCAAGTGTTTTGTAATGCTGTGCACTGTGTGCAAAGCTCTGAGGAAGACATGTTTAGTATCACCCCTGCAAAGAAAGCTGTAGACTCTTTAGCGTCCTAGCTCCTCCCTGGGCTGTGCTCATGCTTACCTCCTCTCCTTTCTCAAGCTAAGATTTAGTCCCAGGGAGATTGCTCAGTGGTTAAAGATACTTGCTTGCAAAGCCTGCGTTCAATTCCTACATAAAGCCAGGTGCAAAAAGTGGTGCAAACATCTGGTGGTTATTTGCAGTGGCAAGAGACCCTGGCACACCCATAGATAGACAGACAGACAGATGTAAATGGAAATAATTTTTAAAAAGATTGTAGCCCTGGAATAGAGTGGCAGTGAATCCTGCAAAGCATACATGCTTTCTGAAATTTATTTTTTCAAGATGGGAAGAAGTATATGTGTATCGTTTTTCATCATAGATGAATGAAAATTCTACACTAAAAACAGGGGGGGTTCCGATTTGGTTTATAAAATATGTTCGTGTGTATAACCTTTTCCAATCTTTTTACTGTAACTGCAACGCAGGCAGCCATTTGAATTTAACATGTTAGTGTCAGTCAGGATGTTCTGTCTGAAAACAATTGTGAGCTGTCAGGTGAGTGTGTCAGCCAAGGGAATTTGGGCTGTGAATCAGGGGAGAAAGCCACTGTCAGAAATCACAAAAATGTTGAAAACGTAACAGGCTTTCAAAATAATATTTTGTGGAGGATTTGAATGCCATTAATTCAACATTGTTTTCAATGAGGTATCTATCTAAACAAGTACATATTTGGTTACTTTTTAAAAAGCAGTCACTCAAATTTCACCTAACGTTTCTACTCACATCACTGGCAATGTTTCTCGATGTCTTGGCCGCTGTAATGGGAATTGCGTCAGCCAGGACGTTGTTGCCCTTGGCTATTAAATCATGCCAGTCGCGTTTGTAACAGACCTGGGGTGGAAAAGCAAAGAAGGTGTCATCAAGCTTCGAACTGATCAGCTCCACACCTCGTTCTTCCACTACGAAAGCTGAAGGGATTTCAGTGGCATAGGCTCTTCTCAGAAGTCACAGCAGCAAAGTGTCACACTTCATGTCTGGCAGGAAATCACTGGACTCTGCACCAAATGTTCCCCCAAATCTGGCTTTGGCACATATGAAGGATACTAATAGAGGTTTTGGAAAACTACCAGGAGAACTTGAAGCTGTCCAGTCCTCTAAAAGGAAGGCCAAGAGAAGGCCTGATGGCCAACTTTAGGAATTTAAGGTTGTTGTAACAAATAAATAAGGACTTTATTTGCTCTCATTTTTTTCTGAAGAATAGTAACTTTTCTCCCATGTGCAAAACTAGGAAAACTGAATGGAAGTTTTCATGGAATAGGTGTACTCTTCCTCAAAAAGAAACATTATACCACAGGAAGTGGCCCTTCCTTACCGACGACGGCCAACTCAAGACGTAAGGAGCCATCATTGTGAACTGTGCTCCCCCGGGGACCAAGTGACAAACTGACTTACTCTAAAACTCTATCATTTTATTACCACACACAGGTTTCACCCCCAGCAGAGACCCTACTTACGTCACTTATGTTGTACGCATTGCACTTGGCCTGGAGAAACTGTGGAAGATCAGGGCTTATCGTGTACTTATGCTTTGCATCTTCGTCTTTCGCTTTGTACAAGATCTGCAACACGGGCCCAGAAAGGAAATGCATTACACACCGTGCGGAAGAAGACATTGATAGCTGCATGTTTCAAAGAGTCATTCTTAGCAGAACCCCCACCATTTTTTTTGTTTTCATTTTTCTCTTTGCTCTCTCTCTCCTTTTCCTCACTCTCTTCCTCCTCCTGCCGTCTCCCTCTTTTTTTAATCTTCGTGTAAATGTGGTGTGCGTGTGCTTTCACGTGTGTGCACAGGTGCATGTGTGGGAGTACAGGACAACGTCAGGTGTCCGACCTCACTCTCTACCTTGAGACATGGTCTCTGTTGTGAATGGCAGGCTGGGGGACTTCTGGTGATTCTCCTGTCCCCACTCCCATCTTGCTGTGGGGACACTGGGATTACACATGTCCATGGCTTTATGTGGGCTCTGGGGATCTGAACTCAGGAATTGATGCTAGCATGGCAGGCTCTTTACCCACGGAATCAGTTCTCCTCCTTGTGTTTGATAAGGACTTGTTAAGTAGTGCAGAATGGCCTTGAACTCTCTGTGTGGCCCAGGCTGGCCTCGAGCTCAGGATCCTCCTGCCTTAGCTTCCAAAGTCCTGGGATGACAGGTGTGGGCTCCCAAGCCCAACTTCAGTGGTTTCTTGAGTTAAGAATCAGCGAAGGCGCTGGGGAGGTGACTGGGCAGCAGAGTCCTTGTCGAGTGTGTAAAGACCCTTTCAGTCCCTAGCTTCCAAGAGGAAATTATCAAAAACATTTTCCTAACTAAAATTCTCTAACAACTAACTAACTAACCAACCAACTGACTAACTAACACACACAAGTATTTTAGTGCCAAGAATACTGTGTATTAAGATACAGAGAGGAAATCCTTAAGAAAATAGAAATCTTTGGCTTCCAGAGCTGAAGGAAAAGAAAGTCAAACATGAAACCCTGCCATGAGTAACAGACATTGTTAAAAGCAGGCAAGTCTCTTAGCTAGTGGAGCTAAGAGATCTTAAAGTTTTGTTAGTTCTTGTTATTTTTGTTTTCATTATTTTATTTTTTTATCCCTAGAGAAGAAATAGTACTTAGAATGATTCAAGTTCTATTCCCTGTCCCCTCCTACATTTTTGAGGCAGGGTCTCAAGTATCCCAGTCCCGCTCAAACTGACTGTGTAGCTGAGGATGAACTTGAACTCTTGATCCTCCTGCCTCTACTTTCCAACTGCTGGGATTACAGCCTTGGATGTGGTGCTTGGGATTGAACCTAGTGTTTTGTGCATGTTAGACAAGAACTCTAACCTTAAAGCAGCCTTAATACTCATCCACCATGACTCAGGGAACTATGCAGAAGAGGGGGCGGAAAGATGGTGAGAGCCGTGGTGGGGGAGACTATCCAGAGGCATGGCCAGGAGAACCTGGCTGAATACTAGGCTATCCATGGTCCCCTGTCACAAGGACTGATCCAGACGACCCATGGAGGAGGTTATCCAGTGGAGGGGGGGGAGGGCAACGGGGAATTGGGGATAACAACGCATTGTTTGTCCACTAAATGTTGTAACTCATTATGGACAATAAAAAAATATATAAAAAAATAAAAAAAGAACTCTACCAACTGAGCTACATCCCCAGTCCATTATTTCTGTTCAAGAAATACTTCTGAATAATAATATATAGTGATTTTTATATATAACATATAATAATATATAGTAATTTCCTTTTATATAGCATATAGTGATTTCCTCATTTGTGCATACGAATCCAGCATATTCAAAAGATTTACTATTTGTTTTATTTTGTTCATCTTAAAGCATTACATAGTTTTCACTGAATGACGTTAAATATAATGTAGAGATCTTATTGTCTCTTCCTCTTGGTAATAGAAAACTAAGAATTGCTTAGTCTGAAAATGAAAATAGAGCTGGGATCATAGGTAGATTTTTTTCGTGTCCTTATTGTCATTTAGCACATATATGAAAAGTTACATGGGTGTATATACTTATAAACACACCCATACCAGCAGTAGCTAGGTGGCCTATCACATGTAGAACAGTGTGGACATATTATAAGAAAAATATAAAATGGCTGCTATCTAACAATTACCAAATACTAGATTATTTCTTTAAGGAACTCATGTATTATTAATTTCTTACTTCCTTTAGACATCATCTAACTATTAATCAAATCTCACGAATTCTACCTTCTGAATGTTTCCTTCTTCCCTATTGTGACCGCCTTAGTTTAATTTCTACAAACTCTTCGGTTTCTGTAACATCTTCTAATTCTACTTCCTGACTCTAATACCTCATCTTGCCTCTACCCCTTTTTGCCAGAATTAATATTTACAACACAGTCCCGATGATGTAACTCCATGAATTAAAAATCGCCATGTCTCCTGATCTATTCAAGCTACAAATTAGTATTATAAGACCCCCTACATACCAGGGTTGATCCTGAATTCACCCCTGTCCTATTTATTCCTTCTTTCCTGGCATACAGTGTTCTTTTAACCTTTGCCTTTTTCTAGGGAAACTTTGCGTGGTAGTTTGAATGTATGGCCCCATAGACTCAGTCATTTCTAACTAATCTTCCCGCTTGAGCTCCTAGCAGGCAGATCCCTGGTACTGGGGTGGGGGGATGTCAGTGGGGTGCATCCTGGGGTCCAGACCTACAAAGTATGTGAAAAAAGCAGTTTGAACTTTGGGGGTAAAAAGTTGCAGCTTTTGGTATTTGCTGATTGTTTTGCTGGTGGTTTCTTTCCACTTGGATCTGCTCCTTCTACTATTGATGGAACTTCCCTGGAACAGTAAGCCTGAAATAAAACCTTTCCCCCCACAAACTGGGTCTGGATGGATATTCACCCCAGCAACAAGGAACTGACTGTAACACTCTGAAAGGCAGTTATCCACTTCCCCTCTGCTTTCTTTCTTTCTTTTTCCCCCAACGTGTGTATGTGGAGTATGTGTGGGTGAGTGTGATATTTGGTGTATGCACATGTGTGTGGGCTGGAGGAGAATGTCAGGTATCCTTTTGTTGCTCACCCATGAGCTGCCTTGAGATGGGGTCTCTCCCTCAACTTGGAGTTACAGTCCATCTGTGAACCCCAGCTATTCTCCAGTCTCTGTTCCCCTGCAGGCTGGAGTTACAGACACGAGAAGCCAAGCATAGCTTTCTTTTTTTTTTTTTTGTTTTAACGTGAGTCAAACTTGGCAGTCTCTGGCCAAAAGGCCCTCAGGCTTAAATGGTAACCACTGTGCCATCTCCTTAGCCTGCCTTTACTTGTTTAACGTGTGTCTCCCCTGTAGTACTCATGTCTCTGGGTGGCAGTGCTCTGCTTATATCTATATCTTTATCTATGTTCTTGTTCTACTCTCCAGGTAGTTCCTAGATCCACGGAATCCTCATCTATTCCATATTTGATAGCACAGAATACAGTATCTAGCACAGGTAGGTGTTCGAAATAGCCACTTAATGAGTGAATGCATTTGATGTTTCTTTTTTACTCTTTTATATACTGTTTCCCTATAGGAGCTTTGACTTCAGAGTTTATATACACTGCTTGTAGAACAGGCAGGTAAATAACACTAATTTCTCATCAAGACACAACTTAAAACATTGCACATATATGAATTCCAAAGAGCAAAATCATATATTCGTTTGTATACTTCTTGTCTTATATGTGAAGCACAAAGATGAACAACTTTATATAGGAATAACTATAATTACTTTTTCATATTTATCTGTGATTTAAATTTAATTCTATGTGTATAATAGTGGAAGAGAACTTTTGCATTATGTTAAATGTTTCTAATTGTACAATCTTTTAATGTTAGTTCAAAAGGAAAAGGCTTTTAAAGGAAAGTTGAAAAACATTGGTACCCAGTATTTTTAAAAATGTAAGAAAAATGCAAAAAATGTAATTTTCTTTCTTTTTCAATTAAATGCATAAAATAATAAATTTGCAACCAAAAGACACTGACGCTGAAGAATCAAAATGTTGGGCTGACATTTCTCCTCTTAGCTTCCCTCCACACCCCCGGCCTTGTGTTCCATTGGACTCACATCGCTGACTTGCTGAGTGTTCTGTTTTGCCTGGACCATCACCGGGGAGTCCACAATGCTGGTAAACTTGAGGGTGTCTGGATGTTGCCTGTATTTCTTTTCACTCAGAGCATCACCCGCCTTTTTAACCTTTTCTTGGTCAAGGCTGCCGATTGGAATCCAGCCAATGCCTTTCATCCAGTTATTGTAGTCTTCCTTATAGGCATTCTGCAATGGAGGAGAGACAGGAGTGAGGCCCAGGTGCAGGCTGGGAACTGAGGGGACCCTCCTGTGGGAGTCACAGCACTTACGTCACTCTGTATGTGCATCATGTTCTTGGACAGCTCCAGGTCCATGGCGTCGGGCAGGTAGGTGTAGTGATGGAGAGAATGCTTATAGTTGGTGTTGCTGATCACGTCCTGTGCCTTCTTGGCGGCCACCACATCGAACATGTCATGAGGTGTGTTGTATTTGGTCTTTGACTTTTCATAGTCTTTTTTATATTCCCGGTCTGACTGTATTTTGGCCACATTCATGTAATGAACCAGTTTAGGATCATCTTGGAGACTTTGGAAGCCAACCATTTTCCCTTTAGCTTTTTCATAATCTTTTTTGTAATGAACCTGTTGCAAATCAAAGTGAGCATGGTTTAAAATGTAGTATTGAAGATTTTACTGAACAATGAGCATGAACATGGTTCTGGACTTCCCAGAAATTTCTGTATGTCAATGGCTAGTTAGCTACTCACTTGAACATACACTCACCCTTTAGGAGATTTGTTTTGGCACAACAACCTCTATAGATACCAAAACACGTACTGTCATCCCTTATAGAAAATGACATAATACTTGTACATAACCTGTGCACACCTCTCTTGTACACTTTGAAACACTTCTAGATTACTTATAATATCTAATACATTGTAAATGATAAATAGAGAGCTCTCATGTTTTTGGGGAAATAATGATACGATGAAAGACTGTACGTGCTCAGTACATATGTAACTTTTAAAATACTTTTGGTTATACATGGTCAGTTGTATCTGTAGATGTGAAATCCAAGGATATGAAAAGACAATTTGACATGTAACATGGTAAAATAAAAATGATGTTCAGAAGCATTTGAGTATATGTACCTATTTCTACCCCACCTCCCCACCTCTGGAGTAAGAGATGTTACCATAATTCATATTGGTGACAAAATAAGTCTCTACACTGTTTCTTTCCCCTTAGACACTGGGAAGGAATCCTAAAGAGATATACATTTCATATTCTGTACCAATAACAAGGGCTGCTAGGACCTCACGTGGGTGATGATTTCACTAGCTGAAGACTTGATAGTCCCAGAATTGTCCCCAGTCCTAAGCTATTCAAAGTCACAATGAACTAATAAAGGAAGGGAGTGAGCTTTCTTTGGGAGACCTGCAGAAGATTTGGGGGAACCCAAAGCAGAGATAGGCAGGAAGCCTGTGGGATATGGGGCTGGGAGTGGCTGGAGAACACCATAGAGAAAGCCCTTCAGGGAGAACTTCAAGCAAAGTGATTTGTTATCATACTTATATTCATGCATTGTAAACTCTTTTGAACCAGGTTGTGATTGGAAGTAGACAGAAGGGCAAAGAGGGAATCACATGGATTAAAGATTTGAGGATGGGGAGAAGGCTCAGCAGTTAAAGGCTTGCAAAGCCTACTGCCCAGGTTCAATTCCATCCACCCATGTAAAACTGGACAAGCACACCCACCCATCCATCCACACACACACACACACACACACACACACACACACACACAATGTGTCGATAAATCAATAAAAAAAAGATTTGAGATAAAATTTTGCCATTCAGAGGCTATTACACTTGGTTTCCATAAGAGCAGAAATGCGAATTTGTACAGAAATCTACGAGAAAATCTGAAATTCATGGCCGTGATAAGAACTCATGAGTCTTCTGGACAATTCTCTTTAGGAAACTTTCTTTCCAGAACAGTTTTCAGTAGACAGCTTGCATGGAGACATTTGGGTAACCCACCCACACATGCTAGTTATACACGAGACCAGGGCTAGACTTACGTCACTGGCGGCCTGCCGGGCAGCTTTGGCCGCTTTGATGGGAATGGCGTCAATTCTCAGGTCATAGCCTTTCTTGCTCAAGTCTTTCAGGTCGGCTTTGTACATATTCTGAAAGGGAAGTGTCATTTGAGTTTAACTGCAAAGCCACATTAGTCAGAGCTGAGCGTGTAGGACAGCCCCAGCACACACTCACCTCACTGATATTGTAGGCATTAACTTTAGCCTGAATGAACTGGGGCAGGTCTGCTGGCAGGCTGTACTTGTGTAGAGTTTCCTCTCCTTTGGCTTTGTAAGCAATCTAGGAGAGAAAAATATATGAACAAACAGTAGAAAGGAAGCCATTTAATGGCACAGGAAAACAATTTCAGAATAGAGCATTCTGCCCAAGGAATGTTAGAAAAAGCATTGTCTGTACCCTTCCCATAATCACTGGCAAGTTTCTGTGTGTGTCAAGGTCACATATTCAGGGTGATAGAAGATAGACACTGGCTAGGCAGTAAGGGTGACAGAACCCCAAAAGTGAATGGTGTTTTTCCTTTGACTAGAAGCGGGAAAGGTCATCAGGCCTCTGGAAACCTGGAAACTTTCCTGCTCTCGCTTCTTCCCTGGAAAGTTCCACCCTCCAGGAACAATTTCTAGATAAGCTTGTACCTTTCCTAGATGACACAAACTCTGATTCCCACCTGCAATTTCTGGAACTATTGCCCAGATTTCCTTCCCTAAAATGTGTGAGATCCAGTCCTTGTCATGTAGAGACCTGTGAATCTGGTCCTTGTCACGTAACAACCTGTGCAATATTCCACAAAAACCCTAAGCAAAATCACCCAATGACTTCTTTCTCTGCCTTCTTGGAGACTCCCTCCTGTCTGTATCTTGATTATCTATCAAGCTCTAATAAACTTCTTCTAAAACCTATGTTTCACCCTCCTGTGGTCTGTGAACCTCATTTGTTGAATTCATAAGACAAGAACCAAAGAAGGCCACACTGACTCAGTGGAAGCTGACTCTGTGTACCCGTGAGCTCCTGAGTTACAGCCCATTTAGGAGCCCAGATAAGGCTCTGTTGCTCTCAAGGACACCCCAGAAGTCCTGGGCCAAGAGGCATGGGATCCTGTCTTATTGGCTTGGCATGCACTAGGAATCCCTGGAGCCAGGTAGGGGTGTGTGTGGGGGTCTCTAGCCCAGCAGGGGTTCATCTAATAAAAGTACTAGACTGCAAACTCCTTCCTTAGTTGGGACAGGCAAACAGAGTGGAATATACCAACCATCCATATTTTGGGGAAGATTAAAAGATTTGGGTGTGGTTTTGACTATATATGCCTTAAAATGTAATTTCTTCATGTGATGTAGTTCCCACATTTGCTCTTTCTGTCTTTCCTAGAGATAGCTGATCATTAAGAGAAGTCCTCTCATTTTTTTTCTGGAGAAAACAAAGCCAGTGGCTGATGGAGCAAGTGGATGGTATATGTCACGCCCTACAGAGAGCTGAGGTGTGCACCTGCCAGTGAACAGGTGGAGGGTGACTGAGCTGCAGCTCACCCATGGCAAAATGGCTGTAGACCATCAGAGTGTTGCGGATTGAGGCACCTTTGTGTTAGTGAAAGTTATTAAATATACACAGGAAAAACTCTTACATCACTCCTCTGGGCCTGGTTAATCTTAGACTGTACTGTAATTGGAGCATCTTCAATTGAGGTGAACTTGAGTGTATCTGGATGCTGGCGATATTTTTTCTGTTTGGAGAATCCAAGAGAGAAGTATTATTACTTTGTACTGAAGGCTGACACATTTTGAAAAGACAAGGAGGATTGGCCCCAACTTTGGAATGCCAAATTACTAAAGTCCTGATTGGCTCGCATAGAAGAATGAAATACAATACAAAAGTGAATATTTTAAAATTGGTGTCCCCACAGAAGGTCTGGGGAGAACGCACGCTGACATTTCCCCATCTCTTGCTTATGGAATGAAGGAAGGCACTCTCAGCTTCACCAAATCCAGGAGCACCATGGACACCAATTTTCTATTAAATTGAGCAAGATTTGGGGTTTCTTTGTTTTGTTTTGACAGGGTCTCATGGATCCCAGATGGGCCTTGAATTCTTAAATCTCCTGCCTCTACTGTGAGTGCTGGGGTGTTTTTACAAGACTCTAACAAGTTCTCTGGCTGTCCATCAGCAACTGGAGTAAAGAAGTGTCCTGGCTGAGGAGGAACTGCAGGCAACAGTGAGGGTGACCAGTGAGGCAGAGAACACTTTGGCTTTGCCAGCCTTTTGTGCCTTGTTGCGTGAGTTACCACTGCTGTGCTGAGGGGACAAGAAAGGGGGACTTGGGGAAGGTGGCCCACCAGGAAACTGACAACCTAGAGATACCCTTCCTCCCATATTCTACTCCATGTATTTTCCCAGCTGCCATCCTTGAGGTGGATTCTACATCCCAATTTTGCAAATAAAGTGAACATTGATTTTTAAACTCCAGGCTACCAAAAACTGCCAACCTGGACAGACTTTTCTGAAAGAGCTCCAAATAGATAAAATTGCTTTCGCCAGTACCAAAAAGGCAGCTGAAAGGAATAAGAACATAAACTTGAGCATGGAAGACAAGCCTGGCTCGTGACCACTGTCCTCAGGGCATTGACCCTCCTCTAGGGAGATGGACAGACAACCTTGCTGTTTTAAGGACCTTAAGATGATCATTTTTTTTTCTTTTAAGCTTGAATAGTAATTTGTAATGCTACTCCAGAGTCATCAAGACTATAATATTGGGCAGAAATCCCTGAAGAAGATCTCTCTAACAGCTAAAACAATCCCCACATCCACCAACGTGTGGTATAGCCTTACCAAGGGAGACTGCTGAAATGAAAAAAAAAATTACAGGCATAACTAAAAACATTATAAAAGGAAGTTAGATATCAACCAGTTTTCTAAAAAAGAAAAAAAACTACACAGGCAGGAAGTATACACGTAAAGGAGGCAAATTTTATGGTGTGCAAATCAAGTGTTAAACCATTTCTGTTCTGAATAGCTAGCTGCCCTAGTTTGGGGGAGGTCGCAGGGGCGTGTTAATCTTTTTGGATAGCTTGCACATGTGGTAAACTTTTCCTCGTTATTTTTCTTAGTTTATTATTATTATTTTTTTTAATTTCAGCAACAGTGACCAGAGAATGAAGCAGAGGTAGAAAGGAAGGCATTTCAAGCGGTCACACCGCACTTGCTCTGACTCCCAAGGTAGCCTCACCTCATTCAGGATGTCTGAGGCTCTCTTGGCCTTTTCCATCTCCAGGGACCCAAAGGGCACCCAGCCACAGCCCTTCATCCAGCTGTTGTAGTCCGCTTTGTATTCCACCTACGGGGCCAGGAGGAAAGTCCAATTTCTTTATTCATTGTCATCTTTATTACATAAAATCTTGAATATTTTACTCAAAATGTCTTAACGGTTTCTGAGCAGGTTCATGGCTCCATACATGAAGGTCATCCCATACATTTCTTTGATGAAGGATTGTAACAGCCCTTGGATTTTTTCCCTTTTCTTCTAATTGGTCTCATGTTCTATTTTTACTCTGGTGTCTAACTTAACTGAAATAAGTAGAATTCTAATCCAGAAAATGCTCAATTCCAAGTGGTATTTAACAGAACAAAGGAAACAATCGCATTTAAACAATCGACTGTAAGATATTTGCTGCTTGGCCTCTAAGCATTATGCTTGAAGGTCCCTTTGTAGAAGGATAAATGTGTTTATTTTCTAGTGAGATTTGAGAATAGTTATTGGTCTTAAGCCTTTGTACACATTGTATTTCTTATGTAATGGCCATCTTAGGAGGATTTCTATATTGGCTAACAAAACACTTGAAAATAGTTGCACTAATTAATTTGCTTTAAAAACAGCTATTATTTGATCTTATGTGGGGACAGTTACTTGATGCTATTAAAGCAATCAGCCACTGTGGTCATCTGACCATAGATGGTATCTACAATTCATATCTAGATACTAAATTCAAATTATTATTCTTTGGTATGGTTTTGTGTGGGTCCTTCATCTGGAGTTTTAAAAAAATCAAGGGGCTGGGAAGATGTTTCAGGGGTGAAAGGTGCTCACTGGCAAAATCTGCCAGCCTGGGTTCAATTTCCTAGTACCCACATAAGTCAGACACACAACATGGAGCATGTGCCTGGAGTTCATGTGCAGTGGCAGGAGGCCTTGGCATGCCCGTACTCTTCTCTCAAATCAATAAAAATATTTTAAAAATGGAGAAAGCATTTCATTTCTGCTCTTGAGAGGTTTGCAAAATAGCATCAGTGAAGACACACACCAAAATCAAACAAATATTAAATAACCAACCAGCATAAAGTAGAATGATCAGTGGTACAGGTACAAACTGTGCAGCCAGTGGGAAAACAGTGTGGTGGTTCCTCAGAAAATTAAAATGGAGCCATCATAGAATCCAACCATTTGACTTCTGGGTATATATATCCAAAAGAACCAAAAGCAAGATGTTGAAAGGCCCATTCATACACTTACAGAAACATTTTCCACAGTAGCTAAAAGGTGGAGCAACCCAAACTTCCACTAATAGAAGAATAGATACACAAAAGATAGTACATAAGGAGTTCCATTTGGCTTTCAAAAGGCAGGGATTCTGGCAAAAACTCCAAGGATAAGCCTGAAGAGCATTACACCAGAGAAGCAAGCCCATTACAAAAGACACCACCCGTATAGTTCCACATACGTGAGGTGCTTAGAATGGTCAACTGCCGGACTAGATGACTAGGGGCTGGGAAAGGGAGAGAATGGGGAGTTATGGCTTAACAGGTGTAGAGTTTAAGGTTTTCATTTTGTTTTGGTGTTGATTTCTGTTTTTGTTTTCTTGCTGCATAGTTCTTGCTGACTTAGCACTCATTAGGTAGCCCAGGCTGGCCTTGAACTTACAATCCTCCTGCTTCAGCTTCCTGAGTGCTGGGATGACAGCTGTGCACCATCATGTCTGGCTAGAGTTTCAGGTTTTTAAAAAAAAGATATTTTAAAGAATTATTTATTTGTGTGTGTGTGTGTGTGTGTGTGTGTGTGTGTGTGTGTGTGTGTGGTGGCGGCACATCAGGACCTCTTGCCACTGCAAACAATGCCACATGCTTGCACCAGGTTTTGCATCTGGCTTATGTGGGTGGCTTATTAATTGAACCCTGGCTGACAGGCTTTGCAAGCAAGTGCCTGTAACTGTGGAACAACCTCCCCAGCCCATGTTTTGGTTTTGCAAGATGAAAAAGGACTAGAGATTGGTTGTACAGCAATGGGAATATACTTCATGCTATTGAACTGCACACTTCCAAGAGCAAAGATGATTATGTTTATGCTCATTTTGCCAGGCTAAATAGCAGAATTATAATTATTAGGATTTAAGTTTGGTCTTCAGAAAAAATGATTAAAGAAATTATACAAAATAGTTTGTGTAATACCCATAAGATTTATAAAAGTATAAATTATTATAAATTCAAGTTCTACTATTGAGCAAAAATTGTATTTAATGAAAATAAAATTGATTTAATAAGTAAAGAAATCATGCTGTAATGATACACATATTTTGTTTTCAGACAAAATAATGTATGTAAAAACTGGTGTGACATATGAAAATGATAACACTCATGATAACAGTGGAATTTACTGAGAGCTTATCAGGGCCTTGGTGTCATGCTGTATCTGGCATCTACTTATATCAGATTTAGATCAGATTAACTGAGAGGAATTCAGGCAGGTTGATAATCCCAAAGGAAAACGGTATTATAGCCCATTTGGGACCCAGTGTCCCCAATGCTGGGGGCATGTGCCTAAGAACCACAGGTTCATGCCCAAAACCTACTTGTGTACACACAGACAAGGCTGAGACCTCAGAGAAGGACCAAGAACCTGACTTAGTCTATCTTCCACAGTCCCTCCATCAGCAGAGGGACTGAGAAGGCCCTGTGACTCACATCGCTCTGCAAGGCATAGGCCTTCTTGGCCAGGTCCACGTTGATGCTGTCGGGCGGGTAGCTATAGCTGTGCAAGGCGTGCTTGTAGTCCACGTCACTCACGATCGCCTGAGATTTCTTCGCCTGGGTGACTTGGAGCATATCCAGAGGTGCCGTGTAGATAGTTTTTGACTTTTCGTAGTCTTTACGATATTCACGCTGCAAAAAGCAATTGTTTATTTCCACGGATCCTTAATGGATTGTGAGAAATGCAAAAGCTATAGATGCAAACATCTGAGTAATTATTTTGTCCTCGAATTTGTTCATATGTTTTACATTGTTAAAATCCTATAGATGATAAGACCTATGTATTTATTTTATGGATTTAGGAATACATAAATAGATCTTTCTAAATCGTTATTTAATCTTTTAACACAAGACCGTGCTATGTAGCTCTGACTGGCCTAGTCCTTACTATATAGACCAGACTGGACTAGAACTTGAGGCAACCCTCCTGCCTCAGCCTCCTGAATCATGACACTTACAGAAAAATCATGCAACTGGAAATCATTATGTTAAGTGAAATCAGCTATTATCACAAAGACAAATACCATGTGTTTTCTCTTATATCATGGACCCTAAATTTAAAATATATATATATATGTGTGTGTGTGTGTGTGTGTGTGTGTGTGTGTGTGTGTGTGTGTACTTGTAGGCCACAGAACTAGAAAGAAGGAAGAAATCTTAAGGTGTGAAGTGGAGAGGGTAATGGAATATGTGTGATCAGAAAGCAGAAGAGGGGTGAACTGCACACGAGGTAAGGGGCACAAGCCAGGCACTGGGGGAGGGGAACAAATGAGAACGAAGTGTACCGGCACATAAAAAGGTGTCATGATGAAAACCACTGTTTTGTATGCTTACCTAAAAAATTCTGTCAATGACTCAAGGGCTCTAAAAAGGTGGTTTTCTATACATTTAGCCTGAACATTGTAAGAATGACTCACTGATGACCTCTTGCAGTTGCCAACACCAACCAATTAACAGTATTTATTGATTTTTCTCTGCGCATAATGTTCTAACTTTCAGGAACAGGATGAAAAACAAAGAGCTCCATGTGGTATCAGCCAGGAGCTATGGCCTTCATTTGAGGAGGCATAAGGAACTAGTGAGCAGCAGCATGTTCACAATACTGAAAAGAATAATAAAGACAGCATCTCTAGATCATCATGTGAGGTTAAAACAGAAGCGAAGGAAACAACATCCTCACTCTTGGTCATGAAAAATTAGTAATTTCAAACGATGTTGAACATTGTCATTCTTAAGATATCTTCTGAACTGTTTTTTTTAATAGTATATGCTATCGTTTACAACAACTGATGTTTGCCTCTCTATAGTAGAAATTGTCACCAGAAAATGATAGACGGCCCATGAACAGTCTTTAGGGAACACATGAATTTCCTGAAATCCAGCCAACAAGAATGAAGAAAAATGTCCATTTATCTAGATAGGTGTTCCAAAATTTTAAATCATAATTTATAAGGGGCCTATAATCAATGAAGCATTTTCCATAGACATAGGCCAGTACTAATTACTGAAGCCAATTAAAAGCACTGATAGGCATATGTAGATTTTGTGTCTGTGGCACATTTTTTTTCTTCGAAAGACCGTTTTGAAATCATTTTAAGAGGTATTTCTCAATTAGATTTAAAAAATCTAGTGACTTTTTTTGAGACTTTGAGAACAAAAATTGATTTTCTATTAACTATTAATGTATGTAGCTTTCAAAGCTAAATAGATATGATAAACCAATCAATAATTTCATAACTCAAACGTGAGACATGTAAGAGCCTGGGAACCAATTCTCCTTCCTAAAGTCCTTCTCAACAGTTACTCTGGATGTGAGCTAGCCCGTGGCATGAAGCCTTTCCACTCCCTCACATGTTACCAGTGAAGCCATCTGACACTCACGTCACTCTGGTTTTTGGCCGTCTTCAGGGAGTGCAGCATCTTGGGGTCGTCGTTGATGCTAAGGGCACCGATCATCTTGCCCTTGCTTTTCTCATAGTCTTTCTTGTACATCACCTGCAAGGACATCACACCTGCTCACCTGCCCAGCAGGAGCATCAAGGCCACCTGTGCAGACCCGGGGGCATACTCACTTCACTGGCATTCCTGCTGTTGGCTTTGGCTGCCAGCAGGGGGATGGCATCCATCTTAATGTCAAACTTCTTAGCTTTGGTCTTCTCCCAGTCATGCTTATAAACATTCTGGAAATTTTCAGGAAAGGAATTATAAAAATATCAAACACAGATTGATCCAATGAAAATTTAAAATTAGTTGAAATTTGCATATCTGGATTTATTTCAACTATAAATAATTTATTAACCAAAAGGTAGTGTAACCATTGATTCTTCTGTCATCCAGTTTTTCTCCAGAAAATAGACAAATGAAGTACACTCTTTTCCATGGTTTAGGAACTTTCTTTCTTTCTTTCTTTCTTTCTTTCTTTCTTTCTTTCTTTCTTTCTTTCTTTCTTTCTTTCTTTCTTTCTTCCTTCCTTCCTTCCTTCCTTCCTTCCTTCCTTCCTTCCTTCCTTTCTTTCTTTCTTTCTTTCTTTCTTTCTTTCTTTCTTTCTTTCTTTCTTTTCTTTTCTTTCTTTCTTCCTCTCTCTCTCTTTCTCTTTCTTTCTTTCTTTCTTTCTTTCTTTCTTTCTTTCTTTCTTTCTTTCTTTCTTTCTTTCTTTCTTTCTTTCTTTCTTTCTTTCTTTCTTTCTTTCTTTCTTTCTTTCTTT
>PVHP010008028.1:0-54091 GCA_004024765.1 Zapus hudsonius | reverse complement strand
GTACTGGGGAATTGAACCCAGGCTGTTAGGCTTGTCAAGCAAGCCAATCCATCTATCATGATGATAAGGCAGAAATGTGATGGAAGAAGGGCATGGCGAAGGAAAACTAGTCACATCATGGTGACTAGGAAGCAAAGAGGAAGTCACAGAAAGGGACCCAGGGCCAAGGTACATTCTTCAAAGGAATGCCTTAGTGACTCACTTCCTCCATTTGGGCCCCACCTTCCAAAGTTCCACTACTTCCCAGTAGTCAAACTTTGAATTAATCAATGGGAAATCCATTAATTAGGCCAGAGCACTCTATTGGATGCTCTTTGGATACACCCTGACAGCCACACCAGAGGGGTGCTTTGCTAATCCCTTAGGGGAGAATTTTTCAAACCAATTGTGATGGTTAGGTTTTGTTGTCAACTTGGATCTTTTTAATTATCTTGGGTGGGTCTCTGAGGATGTTTACAGGAAGGCAGTCTCTCAGCAAGGGGAAGGATGTAAAGAAGCTCAAAGAAGCTAGAAGTAAACATCCTTTCCTGTGTGGGTCATGCAGGAAGGAAATTCCAGAGACTCAGGAAGCCATTAAGTCTGGGGAAGGGTAGTAAGACCCCACCCAAAGGCTATATAAAGGGGAAGAAAGTCTCTCCTTGCCCTTCCTGCCTGTTCCCTGTTCTCTGTGTGTGGAGTAGGTGATAATTTTTCTCTTTGCTCTGACCTGTGAAAGAGGGCCAGCCTCTTTCACTGTTATGGAACTTTCCCTCAATCTGTAGTTTCAATAAATACTTTCCTCCCCTAAATTGTGCCTGGTTTGAAGATTCATCCCAGCGGCCTGTGGCTGACTATGACACCAATCAAGTTGATAATACAGATTCACTACCGCAAGGTGTTATTGAAGCTAAATTCAGAAGACTGTGTAGCAGTCCACCCAGCCAACAGCAAGGGACGAAGGATGAATGGACAAAATTCCCAGGTGGGATTACCTATTAGGCAAACCAAGAATGTGCTTAGAGATCAACAGAATGGGGATATCAGAAATAAAGGGAGATTTTCAAAAAGAAACTTGATATTCAAAAAAAATATCAATTTTGGTTCTGGGGAGATTGCTAAGTGGTTAAAGCCTGCTGATAGGTTCAATTCCCTAGCACCCAAGTAAATCAGAGGCAAGAGACCCTGGTATGCTCACACACATGTAAATAAACAAATAAAATTAATAAAACATCAATGTATCCATTATGGAGAAAGGTAGAGCTTTGTGGAAATTCTATCCACATTTTACAATGAAATATCCTTTTTGATTTTTGAAGTGCTTATGAGAATTTTCAATGCAGAACCACTAAACATCCTCAGGAGCTTTCCTAGTCCCTGAGGGGGGGAGGCATGTTTGTGGCCTTCAATCCCAGACATTTACTTTCTTCTGCAGCTCCTCCACCTCACTAAGCACCCCACTTTTCTAGGACCATTCCCTCGAGACCTAATTACAATCTACTGCTCTCTTTTTCCTTCCCTCAGGCAGCTATGATCCACAGTGTTAATTATCACATAGCATATAAATTATTTCCATGACTGGTTAAATGAGGTAATCCTTAATAGATGGCATGATTCCACAGTAGGAGAGAAATACTAATACATGTTAGGCTTCCTGTGAACTCAGATCTTCATAGCTTTAGTAACTTTTCAGTCATTGTCATCTCAATCATTGCATCAACAATTACACAGTTACCCTCTTGTTGCTGGGACAAAACACCCAACCAGAAGCACCTTATGAAGGAAAGGGGTGTGTGGTGGTGGTTTGATTTACAAGTCCCCCATAAACTTATGTGTTCTGAATGCTTGATTCCCCAGCTGATGGCAATTTTGGAATTGGAACCTTTTTGGAGGTGGGCTTATGGGAGTTATAACCAGCTTCCCCTTGCCAGTGTTTGGCACACTCTCCCACTGCTGTTGTCTACCTGATGCTGGCCAGGAGGTGATGTCACCCTCTGCTCATGCCATTGTTTTCCCCGCCATCATGAAGTTCCCCGTTGAGTCTGTAAACCAAAATAAACCCTTTCCTCCCACAAGCAGATTTTGGTCAGGTTCTTTGTGCAGCAATGAGAAATTGACTACCATTGTAAAAACTGGTACCGAGGAGTGGGGTCTTGATGCTAGAAACCTGACTGTGTGGATTTTGGCCTTTTGGAACTGATTTTCAGGAGGACTGTAGAAGGATATGAAATCTCAGGCTAAGAGACTCCTTGTGATGCTGTAAATACAGCTTCATGGACCATTCTGATCAGTATTTAAAGACCTGAATAGACTGTGAGGTTTGGTTTACAAGAGAAAGAATTTTGTAGGGACTGATCTAAAAGCAGTTTGTGTGAGAGGCTTGCTGTCTGTGTTCTGCCTACCTGTGTCCTGAGAACTTGTGCAGGTTTGAACTGGGTAGAAGTGGACTAGTGTGAGCAAATGGATATGGCACAGAAAGAAAGGAAATCTTTCGGCTGAAACTGCTGCTGTTCAGCTGCAATTGTTTGCGGGATTATAACCACTGAGATTGGGCCAGCTGATCTGCATTGGGAAAGCAGGAAGAATGTGGATTCTTTTTATATAAGGGGCTGTGGTCTGTGGATTACTTGGGAGGTTATTGTACACTAACACCCTGGTTTATTCACGCAGGTGGGTGGACAGAGTCTTGGGACAGCGGTGAGCCAATGAGAGGAAGAACTCTCAGGAGGCAGTTGCAATGAACAGCTCATTTTATGAGGTTGGGGTGGGTGTTTTTATTCAGGAGGGAAAGGAGAGGCAGGGGCATAAACGGCAAGGGGATTGGCAGTTGGCCTGTGCATGCTTCATGAATGGATTGGCAGGGGCCAGTAACCTGTCTATGTCTGGTTTGCATAGATAAATTGGGGGCACTTTCTCAGCCCCAGGTGGCGGGAGTCACATGACTTTAGGCATGTAACAGATGGCAGTGGCTGTAGAGGAGCTGTGACCTTCAAACTTTCTCATTGCCTGGGCTTGTTATTACCTTATAGCTAGCTGAATTATGTGAACTCCAATAAACTCAGGCCTTAAAGTGCCTGAACTTATCAGGGTTTGCTGGGGCCCACCAGGTAGCTTGAGGTTTGGGGAGGGAAGGAGACAGCCAAAACTCCTGCCGGTCTCTGGATGAGATAATCAGGGTTTCAGGCCAGTCTCAACTTTCCTTTAATCCTGTGTCCTCTGTGCCTCTCAGCAGGGTCCCACAAAGGGCCTGATTGCAGGTGTATCTTGCTTTTCAAAGTTGGATTTATTCCTTCCCTGCCCCATGGATTAACAATTTGGTAGCCCACCAGGTACTACGGAGTATAACAATGTAGGAAGAGAGGGTCAATGAATTTGCAACATGGTTTTGTTTTTTGGTAATGGCCATGGGCAGTGTGAAGCAGGCTTGTTGGATTACCTGTGTGGAGGGCTGTTGGAGCCATGAGGATGAACTATGGGTTGCAGTGGAGACCCAGTGAAATGGCAGGACTATTGGATGGCTGCCAAGGAGAGCTGTTGGCACCAGATGGAGTATACCTGGAGCTATGTGCAACCAAGCTGGAGGGGCAGAATTGGAACTCCAGAGACTCATCACTTGTTAGAATGATCAGATTTGGAGGTTTGTCACTGGTTAAAGTGACAAGTTATAGAATTTGATGTTTGCCCTGTTTGTTTAAACATATTGGTTCAATCTTTCTTTGGTATGTCCTTTCTTTGGTATTACAGTGTATTTATCCTGCACCAATATGAAATTTTTTGGTATTGCAAAGAACTTGAACTATGAGGATATTTGAACATCATTGAGATTGATAAAAAACTATGGGGGACTTCTAAAGTTGGACTGAATGTGTTGTATTTTACATCATGGTTGGTTATCAGTTTATGGGGGCCAGGGCAGAACCTTGTTGGAGGTTTGTTGTTGGGGGCAGGGTTATGGGTATGACAGCTAGTTTCCCCTTGCCAGTGTTTGGCATACTCTCCTGCTGCTGTTATCTACCTGATGTTGGCCAGGAGGTGATGACCACCCTCTGTTCATGCCATCATTTTCCCTGCCATTGATGTGTGAATTTTGGGACCCAGGGGTGTCCCCCAGATTTATAAATCCTAAGTTTCAGGTTCTTTCCTAATCTTTAATGAAGAATAATAAAGACAGAACTAAGAAGGACAAATTATGAATTATTGAGTTTATTTGAGGAGAAATCACAATTTGTGGAGTAATAAAAGGGAATTGGGACAGGGACAGGAGAAGTGAACATTTTCAGGTGGAAAACATACCTCAAAAAAGTAGAAGTTAATGAGAAATTGAAGCTTAGAGAGTAAAGTTAGAATGAATCCTGGAACTCTTGAGAGCTAGAAAGACTGAAGCTTACATAATGAAGTTCAGAAGGGATTGCAAACATGTGGAAAACTAAATCAACTGGGGTTAGAAGGTAAAGTTTAAAAGGGCTGCGAACACATGAGAGCGCCCATGTGGCAATCTGCGCATAGTTAGTTCAGAGACTGTGAAACAGAGCAGGGAAGTTGAGATTAAAGAGGGAACACACTTGGCATCAGCTCAAGGGGTAAGTGGGGGAAGAAGGAGATAGTCCACATGTCTGATCCAGAGTGGGAATCCACACATGGCAAGTTGGAGACCACCAGACAGATAGAGCCAGAGACCAGAATTAAAGAGACATTAAAAGACAGTGTTAGGTTTCCCTTCCCCACCTGCCAGATGACCAAATGGGGCTGGGAACCGACTCAGTGGGGGAAGCAGAAAGGGCCCCACCTTTATAGGGTTTAGTTCAGGTAGGCGGGGAAAGATCTGATTTGTTGTTTGATCTGAAGGATGGATCATAGAGTCCACCCATATCTGGGTGGGGCTGGGATCAGTAGGGTGTGTTGTAGATCAATGTCAGGCATAAATTCTAACCTGAATTAGGAGTGTTCATTCTTGTGTCATGAGAAATCAGGTATTTGGCATCTTCTGGTCTCCTCTGGGCCTCTATCCCTAGCTAAGACCTGCTTAGCTTTCTCTATTCTGTCTCACCATTGTGGAGTTTCCCCTCAAGTCTGTAAGACAAAATAAAGCCTTTTTCTCCCACAAGCTGCTTTTCGTCAGGTTCTTTGTGCCAGCCATGAGAAGCTGACTCTCAGGGTGTATATCAGCTTATAGCATCAGGTGGAAGTTTCTTCATGGCAAAGGGACAACGGAGTGTCACATCTTATAACAAAGCAGGGGAAGGAAGTAGTTCAAGTGAGCCAGCTCTGAACATCCAGTGGGCTGGGCTAGTTCCTTAGATCCCACTCTGCAGTGACACACCTTCTCCAGCAAGACTCCACCTCTCAAAGGCTGCACTACCTTCCCAAATTGCCACCAGCTGGGGATCACATGACCCTTTGGGGGCACTTCACCCAAATCACCACAATAATTAACAATTCTGGCTGTTTTTCAATGATCCAATCACTGTTTTAAACTCCTCATTCTAACTCATGCTTTCCAACAATCTCATGAGTTGGGTTATCTACCAAGTAGAGGATATCATCAACGTGCAGGTAAAGAAATTAAGATTTCTTTATGCAGCCTGTGGACCCAAGGTCACTTAGCTGGCAGTTGGTAGCAGGGTTCTAATTTGAGCTCTCTATACCAGAGCCCACCACAGCATCCACTCAAGTTACCCAAGCCCATGACCTAAGGAGAAATCCCATTTATATATTTACTTTTTTTGTTTTTTTGAGGTAGAGTCTTGCTGTAGCCCAGGCTGACCTGGAATTCACTATAGTCTCAGGCTGGCCTCAAACTCATGGTGATCCTCCTATTTCTGACTCCTGACTGCTGGGATTAAAGGTGTGTGCCACCATGCCCAGCTATTATTTCCTTTTTAGCAAAATGTGCATTTGGCTTTACATGGGTACTGTGGAATCGAACCCAGACCATCAGGCTTTACAAGCAAGTGCCTTCAACCGCTGAGCCATCTCTCCAGTACCTGTTTAGGGAGCTTTGGGGTAGTTCAATGGTAGAACATGTGTTTAGTATGTTTTGGGACCCAAAGTTAAGTTCTCAACCTCAAAAGAAAAGAAAAAATATCCTTTAAAAACATTTTAGTAAATTCCTTTAAGCCCAGCATTCAGGAGGCTAAGGTTGGAGGAATCCCTGCGAGTTCAAGGACGGCCTAGGGTTACAGAGTGAATTCTATGTCAGCCTAGACTAGAGGGAGACCCTACCTGGGGTGGGGGATGACAAACAGAAAAAAATTTTAGTGGTACAGCATAACATCCTAACATATTTGAGATTGATTTTTTAGCTTAAAACCATATTGCCTCAGTCTGCAGTGGGGTGAGCTGAGGATTAGAATTTAGATAATGCCCAGCAAAAATTCCAATGCACCCCAAAATTAAAGGAGTACCCGAATTCTTGTCTACAAAGTTGAATTAAAATCATAGACAACCGGGTATTAAGGTATAGTGGGAGACCTTATTTAAGGGAACATGAGGAGTTATAGAGTTCCCCAGCCACCAATGTGGGGAAAACATGTGGCAGAGGTTTTAGTCAAAATATATGCAGTTTAGCCAGGCGTGGTGGCGCACACCTTTAATCCTAGCACTCGGGAGGCAGAGGTAGGAGGATCGCTGTGAGTTCAAGGCCACCCTGAGACTACATAGTGAATTCCAGGTCAGCCTGGACTAGAGCAAGACCCTACCTTGGAAAAAAAAAAAGTATGCAGTTTAGTTAAAGAGGCAGGAAGGATAATATAGGGGTCCCATTATGAGAAAAAGTTCATGTAGGAGATCTTGAGTCCCCCTCACCCCAGCCTTACCTGGAAAATCAAAGTCCTCCTTGTAGGATGCCATGTGGAAGAGATTGGCCTTTGTTCTAGGGAAGCTTTTAAAACTTCCACTAGGTAAGTCAGAGAGACAGCTGATTGGTCTATACCTGACCAATCAACCTTTGCATCTAGGTTTGGGCTCTGGCTAGAGACTGCTTCCACTCAAGGGGAGGGGGGTTATGGAGCTTGCCTGAACTGTCACAAGTCTCTGGGAAGAACCTGGAAGTGGTTCTTGGCTCAGGATTATTAGTGCTATAATCAGGGTCTTCAGCAGAGCTATGGTCAGCCTAAGCCTCACCCAGGGAAGACCCACTCTGACCTCAGCTCTGGCTACAGAATGCCTTCTGTGCTAGAAGTCCCCTTGGATTTGGGAGAGTGTTGGGGTGAGGAGAAAGGGGAACAGAGGGAGAGACAGAAGAAACTGGTGTTACAGAAGAAGAGATAAACCTTACTGGTTGTAATCTGAAACCTAAGCCTTCCTGAAAGGGCCAGTGTAAAAGGCTAGGTCTTAAGAGGGAGCCTTTTAATTTTATTTTTTATTTTATTTATTCATTTCCAAGCAGAGAGATAGAGCACCAGGGCCACCACCTTGTGGGTCTCGCTTATGTGGGTCCTGGGGAATTGAACCTAGGGCTTTAGGCACTGGAGGCAAGTGCCTTAACCGCTGAGCCATCTCTCCAGCCCAAGAGGGAGCCTTTAAGAGGTGAAGCCACTTAAAAAATATATTTATTTGCAAGGAGGTACAGTGTGTGTGTATGGGTGCAAACAAACTCCAGATACATGTGCCACTTTGTGCATCTGGCTTTATGTGGACACTGGGGAATTGAACCCTGGGCATTAGGCTTTTGCAGTTAAGCACCTTAACTGCTGACCCATTTCTCCAGCCCCGACTTGTGTTTTTTTGTTTGTTTTTAATTTTTTGAGACAGTTTCACTGGCATGGAGCTTACAACAATCTTCCTGTTGTGTCGCGAGTGCTGGATGAGGATTTTATGAGTCTACACTGAAGTAACAAAGTCATCCCACCGTGATGTCTTCATTGTGCCAAGGGTTCATGTCACTGTTTGTTTGTCAAATGAGGATGCTGGCAATGGAGACAGAAACTGGGGCAGCTGTAGCTTATAGACAAAGAAATCCTTGGTCACCGGCCGGCTCAGACTAGCTTTCATGTCTCCCAAGCCTACATTGTGATCCAGCTTTTCTCCCGCCATGTGATCATGACAGCTGCTGTCACTTATGGAAGTCTCAATACAGATGACAAAAGACTAAGAAGGCGGCTGTGGAGGCCAGAGCTCTGGGGATCCAAGGCAGAGGGGCTGATGGGATCCCTTCTCACAGTCCAGAGCTCTAGCTGCCAGGGTAAGGAGAGGGCTTTATTCACTTGAGTCTGGGCCCCTAGCATAGAGCCTGGAGCAGCGGCTGCAGACCACCTATGCTGAGTTGGAACCAAGCATTCAAATGGATAAGGTACTGCCTTCATCTAGTGTGTGGGTCTCCAATTCTTTTGGATTTCTTCCTTAGGGCGCATCATCTCACTCCTAAACTCTACTGCCAACAAATAAAGGAAGAGTTACATGCAGACTGAAATTCTTGTCATGGGAAGAGCTTGGGAGCCCACTGCTGTGGCACATGACTGTCGTATTAGCCATTCAGGAAATAGAGTGAGGAGGACTGATTGCTTGAGCCCAGGAGTTCAGGGACAACCTATGGTGTTAGAAGCCAGCCTGGGCTACATAACAAGACCCTGTCTTATCCTCCCTTCACAAAAAAAAAAAAAAACCCTAGGACGCTGGCCTTGTTTAGATCTTTCTCTTTTAAATTTTATTTATTGGTTGATTTGAGAGAGAGAGAGAGAGAGAGAGAGAGAGAGAGAGAGAGAGAGAGAGAGAGAGAGAGAGAGAATGGGGGCCCCAGGGCCTCTAGCCACTGTAAATGAACTCCAGATGCATGCACCTTGTGCATGTGGGTCCTGGGGACTAAAACCTAGGTCCTTAGGCTTTGTAGGCAAGGGCCTGAAGTGCTGAGCCATCTCTCCAACCCCCACCCCACTTTGTTTTATAGAGGTAGCATCTGGAGCCCAAGCTGATCTGGAATTTACTATATGTAGTCTCAGGGTGGCTTCAAAATCATGGTGATCCTCCTACCTCTGCCTCCCAAGTGCTGGGATTAAAGGCATGTGCCACCATGCCAGGCTAGCCTCCCTTTTTATTTTTTTAAATATACTTATTTATTTGCAAGCAGAGAGAGAGATATAGAAGAGAGACAGAGAGAGAAAGGGCATGCCAGGGCCTCCAGTCACTGCAAACAAACTCCAGATGCATGAGTCACTTTGTGCACCTGGCTTTACGTGGACACTGGAAAATCGAACCTAGGTCATTAAAGCTTTGCATTAAAGCTTGACTGCGCCTTAACCTCGGGCTATCTATCTCTCCATCCCCCCCCCCTTTAGATCTTTGTGTAAGTCCAAACAACCCTAGCAGCTAATATTTTTTTTAATTTTTTAAAATTTTTTATTATTTTTAAAAATATTTTATTTAAGAGAGAGAGAGAGAGAGAGAGAGAGAGAGAGAGAGAGAGAGAGAGAGAGAGAGAGAGGCAGAGAGAATGGGCACGCCAGGGCCTCCAGCCACTGCAAATGAACTCCAGACACATGCGCCCTCTTGTGCATCTGGCTTTATATGGGCACTGGGGAATCGAACTCTGGTCCTTCTGCATTGCAGGCAAATGCCTTAATGGCTAAGCCATCTCTTCAGCCCTTTTTTTAAAATTTATTTTGAAGAGTATCAGGTACTATTTTTTTGAGACTATGTAGTTATGTAGCCCAGGCTAGCTTTGTACTCACTAAGGAGCCCAAACTGGCCTCAAGCTCCGAGATCCTCCCACCTTCATCTGCTGGGATTAAAGGCATACACCACAGTGTACTATCCAGTATTGATTCTCATTACTCTTGTTTCATTTTTTAAAGACAGGGTCTCATTATGGAGCCTAGGCTGGCCTAGAACCTTCAATCCTCCTGCCTCCCGGGTCCTAGGATAATAGTTTTCTAACATATATTTCTTAGAAGATTAAAGCTAGAAAATTAAGGTGGTGCCAAGGCCCTATGTTAGAGCAAATAACGAGAAAGGATTCCCAGCACCCAGTGCACAAATCCTGCCATCCTCTGCCGTGGTGGCGCTTGGCTCCCAGCCTTGGGGAGCGAGAGTGACAGACAGCCAAGGGGAACTAGATCCAGACTGCAGTGAGCCAGGCAGACAGGGAACGGAAGGAACTTGGCTGCACCCAGGCAAGAACGGGCCATGAATTTTTTTTGCAGCTCAGTGTCACCAGGTTGGGAACAGCCGATGGTCAGGCGGTGAAGGGGCTCCTCAAGCTCAGGTGTATGGGTGGGGGCCGGCTGCACTGCCCAACCCGTTGAACTTGAAAAGAGGAAGGGGATTGTGTGCGTTGGGACGGAAGCTGAAAAAGTGAGAGCTGCGCTCAGTGACTAGGTGGGAAGGAACGCAGAGTACCTGGCGACACCATAAAACCAGAGGTCCCGGGAGGTGAGCGCTGCGCAACCCCCCAAGCAGCTCCGACGTCCTGGGCGGCGGCTTCTGGGCCCTCTTAGAGTTCTAGGCGCAGATAGGCCTGTGCGCGGGCGGGGAGGATGCAGAAAAAGCGGGAGAGGCATCCACGCTCGGCCCGGTCCCGACCCGGGCGCAGACCCCCGCGTGCCCGCCCGCGGCCAGAGGAAGCCAGCCAGCCAGCGTGCGGCTGCAGCGCAGCGGCCTCCCGGCGAGGGGCGTGGCCGGGGGCGTGGTCGGGGCGGAGCCTCGGGCCGCTCCCGCGGAGGGAGGGTGTCGCGCTGAAGGAAGCGGCCCGCGGCGGAGGGAGGGGAGGCCGAGTCCTGGAAGCGGAGCTCCGCGCTGGGACTGGTTCCTTCGCAGCCATTTTCTGTCCAACCAAACAGCCGATTGGAGACGGGAGCCAACCAGGGCTGCATTGGAGGTTTGTGTCTCGCTTCGGCCAATGATCGCTCCTAAACCGACTCCACTTTAGCTCGAATGAAATGTCCGTCTCCTCCCGGCGCCGTCCCCGCCGCCAACGCCGCCGCAGCCGGGGGCACTCGCCTCTCCGCCCGCCGTCCGTCCGCCCGCCCGCTCTCCCTCCCTCCCTCCGGGCCGGGCCGCCAGGCGAGGCCGCTCCGCTGCGGCTCTTTGTGCGCGGGGCGGCGGGGCCCGCGGCTTCCCGCTCTCCCGGCCGCGAGCGAGCGAGCCAGCTCCGGGCCAGGCTGGCGGCGGGCCTCGCGGCGGCGCCCCGGGCCGGCTCCATCTTGAGCCCGATGCGGCGTGGGCCCCGGGCTTCCTTCCCCGCGCCGGGGCCGTCCGGGCGGCGGGCGGGCGGGCGGGCGGCCGCTTTGTCTCCCTCCCCGGCGGCGGCGGGCGTTGGGCGCGGGGCCCGGGCGGCGGGGATGCGGGGAAGGAAGCCCGGGGCCCGGGAGGCAGACAGCCCGGCGTGCCCGTAGAGAATGCAGCCGTTCCCAGTCCTGAAGGTGGGCAGCCCGCCGCGTGGGCTCGGGCTCGGGCTCGGGCGGGAGGAGATGCCGGGCCTGGACGAGCCGGAGCCCGCCTGCGAGAACAAAGAATGACCCGAGCGCCCGCACCTCCACCGGAGACCCTTCGGGGCAGGTTAGGTCGCCGACGACCCGGCTCGCGCGCCCCAGTCCCAGGGTTTCTGGAGAGCCCAGGTGACTGAGGTGATGGGTCACCCGTTATCCGTAGGGGTCTGCTTGGTAAAGTTTATGCAGAATGCCTTCCGAAGGTAAACTGTACGCCTTTTCCACCCAGTTCTTGGAGCTTCGTTGATTTTATTGATGCTAAACTCTGGTCGTGGCTGCCAAAGAATGGGGGTTGGAGGAAGGGACTCCAGCTTTTCTTAGATCCCGATTTGCATTTCTTCCAACATTAAGCAGATGTATGCATTCCCTTCAGCTATTGCATACATCATAACCTGCCCTTGGGAACATGCATACCATATGAGGCGATAGTGTTTTTATTTTTAAAGTACTGGATCTAAATATATACTCAGCCAACTATTTGGGTGACTGCTGTGATGTGGCTCTCTCCCCCACACTCATTCTAAACAAGTAGATGAATATATATTGCTCCCATGTTTTAAGTGTTCAAAGTCACCCTGAATTTTTTTTTTTTTTGGAGGGGAGAGGGAGTAGTTACAATGGGAGTCTTTGAACTAAGAAGAAGAAGGAAAAAAAAAAAAAGAAACACTCTAAGAAAAGACATTACTCTGCTGCCTGGACCCTTTAATGACATTTTAAAAATTCAACTCGGGCAGCAATTTTTTATGCTATTTACTAGATTTCATGCTTGAGTGCAAATCACTATTTCGTCTTTTAGAATTAGCCCTGAAAGGCTCTGTTTCTGTTTTGGCACACTCTTGTCCCCATTTAATTGTTTCATTTGAATAGAGGAAAAGAGCGAATGAGAGTTGAGGGTTGTAATATTGTAATTGACACTGGTTCATTTACTACTGACATTGCAGAAGTGCTATGCAGATGCAATCTTAGTCCAGAATGTTGGCACTTCACAGTTACAAATGAGGGTCTAATGGGGTTTTTGGTTTGTTTTGGCATTTCCTCTGAGCTGCAAGCATCTTTTCCACTATAACGTAAGGTACTTAATTTAAATGCATTATAGTCCGAGGTAATTTTTTTTTAGAATGCCTAAATCTTTGCAACATTAGAGAAACCATCCTCAAAAAATTAAGCAGGAGGATTGGAGTATCTGTGTACATACTGTTAATATTTCATGAAATCTGGATTTTTGATTTATCAGACTTTTGCATAATGTGTAATTTGGTCCCTCCTAGGGCATTGTAACGAATATTTATGATGAAAATAAAATCAGGATTATGTTGGGAAAGCATTTTCCTCCTTCCCAGTGGAATTAACTTTTTTAAAGCTCTCTAAATAAACCTTCCCATTTAACAGGCATTTATTGGGTGCTTGCTTTTTTACCCTCTGTTGACCAAGTACAGTGTGGGCCTGTAGGCACTGTGTTTTTACCACTAATAGACGTTTCTCTTCTAGGCTGAAATCGAACAAGGATCCGGCCCTTTTTAGATGGTATTTGTGGGCACCATTGAGAACACAATTCTGGTAGTATTTCATGACAGTAAGTATATTTTACCATTTTCGGTGTCAAATTTGGTATGAAACCCAAGTGTAGCGGATGTATTATTCCTGTGCAGTGGTGGTGCGGGCCCTCAGTGCTGCTGAGGTGACTGGGTACAGAGCCTCTCTGCTGCAAAGAGGAGGGTGTGCTTGGCCGGAGAGCTTCAGTCTGAACCTCCTGAAGGATGGGTGGGATTTGCTAGGGAAAGGGTGTCACCCAGAGCAAAAGCTCTGAGGCAGTAATGAGTCACTTAGGCTTGAGGCTGGACAGAGAGACAGAGACCAAATGGTCTGATGAGATTTCAGAGGACACTAGTGAAGAGCTGGACCTGGCCTGTCTGGATGCTTAGCTCGCTCTGTTACTATGTCTGTGGCCGCAGGCATGTCCTGTTCTATGAGTCATGGTTGCCTCCTAAATGGAGAGAACTGCATGTGGGGAGGCACATCCTCGCACTAAGATTCCATTAGTGAGGAAGGTGGAAACAGATTTCGTTTTGGGCTTGTATGTGATGCAGAGCACCAGGGCCGGGTGGGGGGTAGGGTGTAGGAATCCAGTGGAACTAGAAAAGTAAAGGCAGATCCAGGAGATGTTTCTAAATACGTAACCTTGAAGCACAGCTGACCAGGATGGCGCTGGGAAGGGCAGGTTGAGAAGGAGGTCTTCCCTCTGCTGAGGATGGGAGGTGAGACACTTCAGGTCACTAAGTTTGCGGTGATAGGTGCTCTTGTGACAGGCAGTGCTTAGCATTTATGAGCATAGAGGTAATGCTTAATGAGCCCACTAAGAGTAGCGGAAGAAAGGACAATAAACTTGGATTGAAACTATTAGGGGATATGGAGGATAGAATAAGCCAGGAAAGATGATTGCTTTGGAAGCTGAGGGGGAAGAGAATTCAGAGCACACATGTGGAGCCAGTGCCACGAAGGGCTGTCTGTCTAGTTGATGAAGGCCCGCTCACTGGAAATTTAAGAGTGGTTTTGGTGGCGTGTTGGAGTTGAAAAGCACACGTCAGGGAGTGTAAATGGGGATGGAGGAGTGTCCAGGTGAGAATGAAAGCTGGGGGAGCAGGGTCAAGTGAAGTCCTACGTGTCCACGTGTTCACACTGCTGTGTGTGCAGTGCATGGTTCAGGATAGTACGGGAGCTGGCAGGGGGAACTAAGAGGAAGCCTCAAAAAGAAAAGCAGGTTATGTGAGAGAGAAAATACTTTGTGCCTGGAAGTGGAACTGTATTTGAAAGGACAGTAATTATACTAGGTTATATCTGAGGAGCTCTTACCAGGTATTACGGCCTTTGCTAAAGTGCCTTTTATACAATAACGTGTCATGGCAACCCCATTTTAAAAATGGGAAGTACCTTGTTCACAGACACAGCTAGCAAACGGGAGCTGCTCCTCCAACCCAGGCACCAGCATGCAGACCCATAGTCCAGAGGATGTTCCTTAGCCACTCTGCTAAGGGTGAGAACTTAGAGGGTGCCTGGAGACTAAAGGGTAAACGACCAGAAACAGGTTCTGTGAAGGACTTGCCTCTGAGGCTCTAGATTTCAGCCCCACTTCCTCTGCCACCTTAGGAAAGTCAGCTGTACTCCTGCCAGTCTTATCTGTGAGAGAGACCAGAGAGAGAGGTATGCGAGCCATGGTGTGCGTGTGGAGATCAGAGGAATGCCTTGGACGTCAGTCCTCAACTTCTACCTTGTTTGAGGCAGGGTTTTTGGTTGTTCACTGTTGTGGATGCCAGCCTTGCTGGCCCATGAGCTTCCAGGAATTCTGTCTCCGCCTCCATCTCATCTGAAGAGGGCCAGGATTACAGGCCCATGTAATTATGTCTGGCTTTACATGGGTCCTGGGGATCTGAACTCCTGTCCTCATGTCTGTACTTTACCCATTGAACCATGAAGCTGCTGCATAGGACTATGGACATCACAGGAGATATTTAGAAAGTGTTCAATAAATGCAAGCTTGTTAAAGAGGACACTACTATACTTGTGCACCTATTGTATTAATGCTAACAAATTAGCATAGTTTAAATACTGCTATATCAAAATAAGAGTAAAGATGTATTATCCCACTAATGTAGTTTTAGGTAACAGTCCTGTCAGTTCAAGTAAATTAGTACAAGTCACTGAGCACTTAAGTTAACATAATGCGATTTCTTTGCCCTGTGTTTATCAGTTCTGTTGGCTCGAGTAATTCATCATTTTGTTCTCCACTGACCCCATGTGCTTCATCCTTTCTTGCCTGGAAAGATCCAACAATTGAGCTTTACTCTCTAGGCCTGGGCCTGTGTGCCGTGGTACATCGTGGTGTCGGTGTCAGCCAGGCCCTGTATTGCCCAACACTCCTGTTCCCGTTCTTCCCTATTCTCTGCAGTGACAGCCATCTGTGCCCCGGCCAGCAGAATTCCAGCCTCATCCTGGTCCTTTGTCTCGAGGCTCTGGTTCTGTACTGTGCCCTGGAGCGGTGCTGGGTGATCCCGTCTTGCCTGACTTCCTTCTCCTTACCACATCCTTCCAGTCCCTTCTGGTCTCTGCTTCTGTTCTTGCTCCCCTCCAGGCCATTTTCTGCTCTGGACAGAATTCTGTATTGCACACTTGCTAAAAATGCCCTCTTGATTTGCTCTTGTCCACAACAACCTGCCTGACCACATTTCTGTCTGGACCCCCCCTTACCCCACCCTGTTATTAATATTTCTTTTTGCCAGCTGATTTGTACCCTCTTTCACTCTGTCTGAATGCCATTCCTAATTCAGCCTTCTTGGCCCCTCACCCCAGCAAGGCCCTTTGAAACAAGGTCACATAGCATGTAGCAAAGCTTATTTTTCTTAGCATTTGGCATTAGTTGACTATTTGTAATTACTGAATATGTACAGCATTCATAGGGCGTTCCTATTAAAGTGTGCAAGTATTGACATGAATTGTCTGCTGTGCGGGAGCCCTGTGAGGTTCAGTCCTATTTAACTGGCTCCAGGTCTCATGGCCAGTCCATAGCAGGGAATTCAAAGCTGGTGATTCTGTTCCAGAGCTGGTGTCCTGGAGGTACCAATAGACTATGCTCGTCACCCTCACCCTGTCCCCAGATGATGTAACATTTGTTTTCTCTGGAGTGAGGACAGAGACCTTACCTGTGTTATTGACTCTATGACCACACAACATGTGCTCACTCGGTAAAATGTGTGTTGGTAAAATGTGTGTTGGCTGACTTGCAGGCTTCATTCTTTTTTCATAAATTTTCCCTTGCATGTAGCAGACTGGCTGGCATGTTGTCAGTGAAAGGTTAGGCTGATGATGTTGAAGGCACACATGTACTGGTGCTCTTAACTTCTAACATGTGAACATTGGTTTTTGGATTGTAGAATGGGATTAACAAACAAAAGAACTTCAGCAGAATGGAGGATACTGGGATTAAAGTCTAGGGTGGGATTTTTAATTATTTATTTGCAAGCAGAGAGATGGGGAGAGAGAATGGGTATTCCAGAGCTTCGCTGCAAATGCAAAAAGCAGGTATATGTACTGCTTTGTGCATCTGGCTTTACGTGGGAACTGGGGAGGTTCTGGTATCAAGTGTCTTTAACCACTGTGTTATCTCCCCAGCCCCTGGGGTAGGGTTTTTTTTTTTAACTTTCCGAGGTAGGATCCCACTCTAGCCTAGACTGACCTGAAATTCACTATGTAGTATCAGACTGGCCTTGAACTCCTACCTCTGCCTCCAGAGTGCTGGGACTAAAGGCGTGGGCCACCACATCCAGTACTGGGGTAGGATTTTAATAGTTAAAGGAATAGAAGATAAGTAACAGAAAACTTGCAGAACCAAAGACGCTTAGAATTAAGCAGAAGATGCGTGACTTCTGAGGTGCAGGTTAGGAATGGTGTGTGATGTCCTCTAAGTCCAGGCGGAGTCTCAGCAGTGCTCTGGTCTGGGCAGCTGAGAGAGCTTTGTTTTCATTCTTAGAGGACGGGTTCAGCGAGGCCAGTGCTGCTGACCCAACGGCAACCCCACTGCCAAGTCTTGTGTGCGATGAGACAGTGTCACATTTATACATTAATTCATCTTTCAGACCCGCCTGGTGACTTGAACTTTAAGAATGCTGGCCCAGTATACTGTTACTGGTTTCCCCACAAAAATGATGTGTTTCCAGTTGTTGGTCCTCTCTCCTTCATCTTCCATGGGTCACTGTGAAAATTGTCCTAACCCACAGCTATCCTAACTGGCCATCCCCTCATGTCCGGTACCTCCATTGTTTATCCAGGGAAGATTGCACTTCTATATCTCAGCATTTCATGGTCAAGTAGCACTTTATACTGGGGTAACTTTTACATTCACTTATATCAGTGTAAGTTGGAGGGCCTAGTGTTTCCATATGAAGTGGAACTGACAATACTGTTCCTATTTATTCAAAGGCCACTAAAAAGTCATTAAATAGGAGCTGTGTGCCTGTATGATTGTTAGTGGCCCCTTCAGCCATAGAAATTACAGAAATCTATTTCTGCCTACATCGACATCAACAAATACATGAAAGATGTCATGTTATCAAAACCTTGGAAACTAGCCCAGTACTTTAGTATCAGATAAAAACCTAAAACTGGAGAGATGGCTCAGCAGTTAAATGCACTTGTTTTCGAAGCCTGATGGCCCAGGTTTGATTCCCTGATACCCAAGTATAAAGCCAGACATCCAAGTAGCTCATGTGTCTAGAGTTCCTTTGCACTGGCATGCCCATACTTAGTCTTTCTCTTTCTGTTTGTCAAATAAAAATCCAACAGAGATGGAGAAGATAAGTAATTATACACAGACTGTTGCAATAAATGTTAACCTTATGCTAGGTCCTGGGCTTGAATAAAATTGAGGATCAAATATTTTTCTTTCTTTGGTCTGAAAACATGTATCATTTAGACTTCATCCTTGCTATTCTTTTCCTTCAGATAATACACTTAATTTTCTATTTTTTTTACCCCGAGGTTGGGTCTCGTTCCAGCCCAGGCTAACCTGGAATTCACTCTGGAGTCTCAGGGTGGCCTCGAACTCGCGGTGGTCCTCCTGCCTCTGCCTCCCGATGGCTGGGACTAAGGGCGGGCGCCACCGTGCATTTTTAATACACTTAATTTTCCTGCACACAAATAGTCCTTCACTGGTTTGAAAGCCCATGGCCTGCTGGTAGTGAAATGGAAAGGAGTCAGTTTAGGGCTTAGTTTAGTTCACTTTTTTCCCTCTTGAAGTTTTTGCAATTCTATACACAATTAAAACAGACTTAAAAGGATTGAGAGACATTGTATATCTCATTTTTGTCTATGGTTGTAATTTTTCCATCTTTATTGTAGATCTCTCAGATACTTTTTTCTTTAAAGAACCAAAAAATTTGAGGGGCTGGAAAAAGAGAAAATAAGCCTTTCACTAGAATCAGAGGTGGTGGGGCTCATTTGAAATATGGTTGGAAAGCTTGATGTAGAACCTTACGCCTGTAATCCTAGCCTTCAGAAGACCAAATTCAATCTGGGCTACATAGTGAGACCCTGTCTAAAAGAAATGTGGGTATACTTGCATGTGGCAAGGGGACTGACCTCCCTCCTTTCCCACTCAGTACAGACAACAGGAGGAAGTATAGGAAAAGCTGAGGATGATGGGTCAGGTACTTCCAGATTACAACAGTGGTTTTTTGAGGTAGGGTCTTGATCCCAGCCCAGGCTGACCTGGAATTCACTATGTAGTAGTTTCAGGGTAGCCTTGAACTCACATGGCAGTTCTACCTCTGCCTACCAAGTGCTGGGATTAAAGGAGTGGGCCACCACGCCTGGCTTGGATTACTAAAGTAATGTCTGCCTGGTATGCCAGGGATATATATCATCAGGTTGGAAGTTAGGGTTGCTTGTACTGTACTTGACAACACCTGTTTTAGATTCATGTCCTTGCTTATTCCCTGTTGGCTTTATGCTTATCACATATGGGAGATGGATGGGAATCTTGAGTAGTTGGCAAATTATTGAAAAGTTTCCAAGTATAAATGTTTTCTTTTAGTAAGCTCAAATCTGAGGCTCTCATTGGCCCATCGTTGAGAGCAAAGGAGCATCGAGTCTACTGGTTTTCTACAACCCTTCCTGAAGAGCACTGAACGGCTTGCTTTCTCCTAGATGGACGGTGACGGCTCCACGACAGATGCCTCTCAGCTAGGGATTTCTGCGGACTACATTGGAGGGAGTCACTATGTCATCCAGCCTCATGATGGTAAGAGCCACAACCCCAGCCAGATGCACGCAGAGCAGCAAGCTAGAAAGTAGGCTTTTGTTAATGTGATGTTCTAGTTAATTGTGTCTTGATAGGAAGATTAGCAATCTCAGTTCATCAAAGTCTAACAGGGTGACACATACCTGGAAGTTTAAGGCTGGGCACGTTAGCCAGACCCTATCTCAAAAAGGTTAAGAAATAAAAAATAAAAGAGCTAGGGATATAGCTCAGATAGCCCTAGGGGGTTAGTCTTCAGTAAGCTGGGTATGGTTCCTCACTCCTTTAATCCCAGGAGGATCCTAGTGAGTTCAAGGCCAGCCTGGGGCTACAGAGTGAGTTCAAGGTCAGCCTCGGCTAGAGTGAGACCCTGCTTTGAAGAAACAGACAAAAACAAGAGTGAGTTAAATTGATGGCTATTGTGGTATTGGTGTACAGACTTACCTTTGTTTGCATTCAGAAAGGATGCCAGGTATCAAAGTACCATATTATCTTTAGCTATCCATGCTTTTGTGGCATTTTAAGTTTATAAAATTAAAAAAATTAAGATTTTTAGGAGTTATGAAGGGATTAGTATTTCATCCTAAAAGATATTTAACTATAAGTTGGTTTTGACATTTAATATACATAAAAATATATGCCCTGCTTACTGAGTATGTATAAAAGTCAGATGCTTATAATAAACTTTAGTTTTGATAGTCAAGTCTGGTTTTTCTGGTTTTTGTGGAATTTAAACTTTATATGACTAGGTTTATGAAAATGTTACGTTTTATACCACATAAGCTTTACATGTAGAAGCTTACATAAACTTGGCTTTGAATAAACACATAACCTTGTAGTCTCACAGTATTCAAAGCCATAGGCTACAGGCGTGTACCTTTTATGGCTAAGTCAGGCCCTGTGGAAGGTAGCTGGGCCACATCCCCGGACACACAAAGCTAATGCCTGACATCATGGATCAAACTTTACTAGGGAAGCCGGGCGTGGTGGCGCATGCCTTTAATCCCAGCACTTGGGAGGCAGAGGTAGGAGGATCACCGTGAGTTCAAGGCCACCCTGAGACTACATAGTGAATTCCTCGAAAAAAACAAAAAACAAAAAAACTTCACTAGGGAACAGAAGTGAAAACAAGCATAAAGTGTGCCAGAGAGAAGCAGCTGGGGTATTTTATGAAAGGAAAAGTCACTTTGGCTCGTATAGGGGTGTTAGTAAGTTTTCTGAAGAACGGGTGGTGGAATTTGAAATAACTAAGATCAGGTCTAGCCTTAAGAAAAGTCAGGAAGAGTTTATGTAATAAACTGGTTCTTATTCTTGGACATGTCAGATAATTTTTTAATTTCTTTAGATACTGAGGACAGCATGAATGATCACGAAGATACAAATGGTTCGAAAGAAAGTTTCAGAGAACAAGATATCTATCTTCCGATAGCGAATGTGGCTAGGATAATGAAAAATGCCATACCTCAAACAGGAAAGGTAATGCAGAGGAGAATTTAACTACCTTTGGGGGGGGGGGGAATAAGAAAACTCATGTAAAAATACATGCTGCACATATGGTATAGTCAGTTGCAAGAAATTCAGTTATTCAGTCTTTCAGCAAATCAAGTCTTTGTTTCTGGTTGTTACTGAACACTTTTATTTTCAGTTCCCTCACATCTCCGTGTGCTCTGTATTTAACATATGTGTTTTAGCAAAATTAGGTATATAGAAAGCACTTCAAAATATCATCCTGGTATTTGGAAGCAACTATTTTTAAGTAATTGCAGATATTAGCCATACATTCAAATAATATTTTTCGAAGTAGCTTTGTCTTAGAACATCTTATTGCAAAAACTTATTACTAAAGCCAGGCGTGGCAGTGCACACTTAATCCCAGCACTCAGGAGGCAGAGGTAGGATCACTATGAGTTCCAGGCTAGCCTGAGACTACATAGTTCTAGGTTAGTCTGGGCTAGAGCAAGACCCTACCTCAAAAAACAAACAAAATCCTCATCACTAGGGCTGGAGAGATGGTTCTTCCGTTAAAGGTACTTGCTTGCAAAGCCAGATGCACAAAGTGGTCCATATTTCTGGAATTCCTTTGCAGTGACAGGAGGCCCTGTCATGCTCATACCGTCTCTCAAATTAAAAAAAAAAAAAAATTAAAGCCGCATCATAGCCAGGTGTGATAGTGGACACCTTTGATCCTAGCACTCAGAAGGCAGAGAGGTAGGAGGATCACTGTGAGTTTGAGGACACCCTGCGACTATAGAGTGAATTCCTGGTCAGCATGAGCTAGAGTGAGACCCTACCTCAAAAAAACAAAACAAAACAAAAATCCTCATCAATTATCAATAAAGTGTAAAAAAATGAAACAGTTCATCACTGTGGTAGCACACACCTGTGATCCCAGCATGTGGAAGGCTAAGGTGGGAGGCAGGCCTGGGCTATGTATAGAGTTCCAGATTAGCCTTGGCTACATAATGAGCCCCTATCTCAAAACAAACAAATAAAAGACCCTCATCCCTCAGCTTTGTTGATTTGAGGTAAAATTCATTTTCCATATTGGTTTATATCACCCAGTAACCCTTATCTCATTTATATGGTTTTTTATTTGTTTATTTTTGGTTTTCCAAGGTAGGATCTCTCTCTAGCCCAGAATTCTCTATGTAGTCTTAGGGTGGCCTCCTGAGTGCTGGGATTAAAGATGTGTGCCATCACAGCCAGCTTTTATAAAAGTTTTAAAGTATCAAAGCTTCTAGATAAATAGACTTTTAATATATCACTAAACTAATAAATTAAAATCTCAGAAAGGGCCGGGCGTGGTGGCGCACGCCTTTAATCCCAGCACTTGGGAGGCAGAGGTAGGAGGATTGCCGTGAGTTCAAGGCCACCCTGAGGCTACAGAGTGAATTCCAGGTCAGCCTGGACTAGAGCGAGACCCTACCTTGACAAACCAAAAAAAAAAAAAAAAAAAAAATCTCAGAAAGGTCTTCCTTATGTTTTAGGAGGACATGTGCAGCTGTTAGCTGCTGTTTTAAATAGTTTAAACCACCCTGTCCAGTACCAAATCCCTAGCTGCCTGTGGCTATGAGCAGCTGATGTGTGGCGAGTCTGAATTGAGGTCAGCCTGGGATAGAGTGAGACCCTACCTCAAAAACAAAAACAAAAATTCTCATTGTCAATAGTTTTAAAAACTGAAATAATTCATCACTCTGTGGTAACGCATGGCTGTGATCCCAGCATTTGGGAAGCTGGTTTCTTGAGCTAGGGTCTTGCTCTAAGTGAAAATGTCTCATATTAAAATTGATTGTTTCAATTATAATTTGATTAAATGAAATACTAATCTTACTGTTCCTGGTTTTAAAAAATACAAAATTACATACTTCCGTTTATTTTCTTGACTTTATTTGTGCAACTCTTGTTTACCTTCTCCAGTGTGTGAAGTGGGGGGTCAGTGCTGGTGCTTTCCAGCCAGGCCTCTGGATGCAGTCCCAAGTGGCTCTGGAGGGAAGAATTACTCTTTATAATGGAAGGCCTGTGCTTCTTCAGGAAATAAACTGAAAGTCCATACTGGACATTATGCAACCTTAGGAGTAAAAGAGTCATTGTTTAACTCCCAAGTCTTCCATAAATTCAGCTTTTTAAAGGCTTTTTTTGGGAGGGGGAGTGCATTTCACTTTTCTTCATCCTTATTCATAGAAATGCTAAGGCAGAAAGTTGTTACCTTAACTCCAGCCCATGGTGTGCTTAGTGTGCGTACACTGGGTTTGCTCTCTTCATCTTGTATGGAGTGGTAGGGCCATGTAGTGGTTGTCCTTTAATTTCTCAGTTATATCTCTTTTTTCTGTGAATTGAAAACACTCACCTGTACTTGAGTGCTTATTCTACTTATTACGTCTCTGGATGTTGGAACTGTGACCCCACACACTGTGTGATTATTAGTATGTATTTTAAGAGATTGAAGGTTACCTGCCATTGGGGCTAGAAAAGTAGTTCAGTTGGTAAAGCACTTGCCAGCCAGCATGCATAAAGCTCTGGGTTTGCACCCCAGAACTGCACGAAACTAGGCAGGGTAGTACAAACCAGTAATACCAACACTGGAGAGGTGAGGCCGAAGGATCACAAGTTCACTCCCGGGCATATCCCCCCATACAACTCCACACTCGACTACAGAGATACTTGCACAGCCATGTTTATAGCTGCTCTACTTACAATAGCTAAGAATTGGAATCAGCTGAGATGCCAATGGATAATGAAAATATAGTACATATATACTATGGAATTCTGTTCAACAGTACAAAAAAGGGAATTACGAATTATGAATTTGTAGGAAAATGGAAGGAGCTGGAAAGAAATTAAGTGAAATAACCTAAACTCTGAAAGACAAAGCAGCATGTTCTCTCTGCTGTGTGAAGCGTAGCTTGTTATATGTGTGCACGTACACACGTGGGCAAAACCTTTAAAGATAGAATGGTAACCAAGAGCAAGTGTAATGAGATGAACATCATCAAAATAAAAGGGATGGCTTGGTATTAAAGGTGCTTTTTGCAAAGCCTGACCGTCCAGGTTGATTTCCCCAGTGCCCATGTGGAGCCAGATGTACAAAATAGTGCATGTCTCTGAAGTTTGATTGCAGTGCTTTTCTTTCTCTGTCCCTCGAAATAAATAAAAAGCATAGAAAAATAGAAGATGGGTTCAGTGGGGGGCATGAAAGGGTGGTGGGAGAAGATTATGATCAGGTCAGGGTACATTGTGTATGTGTGGAGGTTGTCAAAAAGATGAGCAGGAAGCAGATGAGGAAAGGGCAGGAAGACACAAATGATAGGTAGACAAAAGGGGGAGGAGGGGAGAGGAGAATTAGCCAAAGCAAATGATATTTGAAATGCAGAATCAATACTTAAATCTCTGTATGACAACTAAAAAAAGTTCAAGGTCATTCTTGGCTACAGAGAGTTCAAGGCCAGCCTGGGATACATTAGACCCTGTCTCAGGAAAAAAGAAAAAGTGGCTCACACCTTTAATTCCAGCACTCAGGAGGCTGAGTAGAATTGCCACGAGTTCAAGACCAGCCTGGCTACAGAGTGAGTTCCAGGTCAGCCTATGAGGTCTGTCTTTAAAAAAAAAAAAAAAAACAAGTAAATAAAAATTTACCTGTCTTAAACACATTATTCTGAATAACCTTTTATTTTCTCAGGCATTAGAAGATGATATTTGTATTTCCTGTAAATTTACCTCTGATCTTTTTTCATCAGATTGCAAAGGATGCCAAAGAGTGTGTGCAGGAGTGTGTGAGCGAGTTCATAAGCTTCATCACATCAGAGGCCAGTGAGCGGTGCCACCAGGAGAAGCGGAAGACCATCAACGGGGAGGACATTCTGTTCGCTATGTCCACACTGGGCTTTGACAGCTATGTGGAACCTCTGAAACTGTACCTTCAGAAGTTCAGAGAGGTGAGTAGCATATCTGAAGCAAGGTGCTACTAAGAAGGGGGCTCAGCAGTTAGAAGATACTGATCGTAAAGCTTGTTGGCCTCAGGTCGATTCCCCAGCAACCACGTCAAGCCAGGCACATGTGTTTGACATTCCATTCCACGTGGTGAGAGCCTGGTGCACGCGCGCGCGCGCACACACACACACACACACACAAATAAATAAAAACTAGGTTAATATCAGCTGTCTTCCTCCATTGCTTTCCACATTTTTTTTGAGACAAGGTCTCTCATTGAAACAAACTCACTGAGCTGATTTAGCTAGACTAGCCAGCCAGCAAGTCCTAAGGATTCTTTAGCTTCCATCCGTCCATCTCCCCAGAGCTGGGATTACAGGCATGTACCATCACAGCCAGCTTTTTTACATTCATAGGTGACAGGGATTTGGATTCAGATTCTCATGCTTGGTGCAGTAAGCATTTATTAAAACTAAGTTTTTTAATAAATATTTTATTTATTTGCAAGCAGAGAGTGAGGGCCTCCAACCACTGCAAACGAACTCCAGATGTATCCACCACTTTGTGCCATCTGGCTTTATGACCACTAGGGAATCAAACCCAGGTCATTAGGCTTTACAGGCAAATGCCTTAGCCACTTAAGCTGTCTCTCCATCCCCTATTTGTGTGTGTGTGTGTGTGTGTGTGTGTGTGTGTGTGTGTGTGTGTGTGTGTGTGTTAGGGTCTCGCTGTAGCCCAAACTGACATGGAACTCACTCTAGTCCCAAAATGGCTGGCCTCTATCCCTGCAAGTACTGGGATTAAATGTGTACGACCAAGCTTGGCTAACTTATTTTTTTAGTTGATTTTCTAAGCCACCATGCCTGGCTTAGAATTATTTATTTTACCCATATTTAGCTTTTCTAGTCTTCTTCATATATAATCAGAAGTGTTAATAAAATATTCTTATTAGCCAGTCTGCGACTACAGAGTGAGTGCCAGGTAAGCCAGGGCCGGAGACCCTAGCTTGAAAAAAAGGGAAAAAGTGCTCTAGTAAATGCTTATAATAATAGAAACTCATAATTTTAGGCAATGAGTAAAGCCTTGGAAAATAGCTTGATTTGAATACTTGACTTTTGGCTTTCCATTTTCCCCAGGCTATGAAAGGAGAGAAGGGGATTGGAGGCGCTGTCTCTGCTACCGATGGACTAAGCGAGGAACTTACAGAAGAGGCATTCAGTAAGCAGTGGTGTTACAAGACGGGTCCTGGAACTTAGTAGCCGCAGCAGTAGTTCTGGGATGTCAGCACTGCTCTGAAGGACTCGTACTAGTTCATGACCTTGTGCTAGTTCAGGAATGTGGTGGAGGTTCACAGGAGGGATGCTGCTGAGAGTTGTAGTTTGGAATAGGAAATCTTATGACATAGAGGTCTGTGGTGAGTGAATCGGTTCCATGAGTGTGTGGTTGTGTGAACACCTCATGTGCTTACTTGTATGTCTTACGTAACCAGGCCTCACGATGTGGTCTAGGCCTGATCACAAACCAGTTGGTGTCTGCATGTTTCCATGGGCAATTAGCTGAAATAGTTAGAGATGTGAAGAGAGAAAAACTGAAAAATGCAATAGGAAAAATTGCTTTTTATTTTTTGTGGGTCATGATTTTATCTGGGATTACAGTATTGTTTGGCAGAATTGTATTGAAACAGTATTTGTATAAAACCTTAGGGTTCTCCTCTTTAACTTGTTTTTTGTTTGTTTGAAGCTAACCAGTTACCAGCTGGCTTAATAACTGCAGACGGTCAACAACAAAACGTCATGGTTTACACAACGTCCTATCAACAGGTAGAGTACTGACACTGTTGTAAGCAATTTTAAAAATGGGTTATAATTTAAGAATCGGGCATGGTGTTGCACACCTTTAATCCCAGTATTTAGGAGGATCACCATGAGTTCAAGGCCACCCTTGAGACTACATAGTAATTTTCAGGTCATCCTCAGCTAGACACCCTACTTCAAAAAAACCAAAAAACAAAAACGGGGGAAAAAAATTGATTATATTCAGTGACTTTTTAACCACAAGTAATTTCAACGCATTTTAAAAAAATTATTTGCAAGTGGAGAGAAGAGAGAAGGGGGCATGTCAGGGCCGCTGTGCCACTGCAAATGAAGTCAGATGCATGCGCCACTGTGTGCATCTGGCTTTACGTGGGTACTGGGGAATTGAACCCGGGTTGTTAGGCTTTACAGGCAACCACTTTAACCACTGAGCCATCTCTCCAGCCCTCAACACATTACTGTTTAAGGTTCTTAGAAATTGTTTTCTCAAGATATATATAACTATATAGAATTTCCTTGATTAAAAATGTATATATTTGCCTAGAAGACTCCTAGAAAGATTGGAAGGAAATGATGAGGTGCTCCCTTGGCTAGAGGGGTGGAGACAGGCTACCTGAGAGCAGGACTTCTCTGTTCTTGTTTATTCAGTGAGTCTTTGTAATATGCGTGTTACTTTATACTTTTAAAAATCCCACTCAGTTTAAATTTTCTAATCTTAGATTTCTCTGTTCTTGTTTATTCAGTGAGTCTTCATAATATGCGTATGTTACTTTATACTTTTAAAAATTCCACTCAACTTAAATTTTCTAATCTTAGATTTCTGGTGTTCAGCAAATTCAGTTTTCATGATCTGAAGAAACGATAGGCGAGTCTAGCGTGAGAGTCTGCAATTCCGGAACAGAGGCAGCGGAAACGACTGGTGAAAAGTTGCCTCTTTGTACATTAAGTAGCTGTATGTAGCTTCCTGATGCTTGACTAATTGAGGTGTTAATTCTGACTTGAGAATCTTTTTCATGAATGATTTTAAAGAAAAAATTTGGATTTTAAAGGTATTAAAATATTTTTGTTTTGTATGAGAGTTTGTTGCTCTGTATGACGCCTGTATGCATTGTATATTGCAGTTTATTACTGTCAGATTTGTAGACAGTTTCTTATTTTCATATTGAATCATGTTACTTTTGTAATTCAAGTAAGCAGCTGGGTTAATTCATGTTTGCCCCTTGAATAAACTTAAGGGTCGAGTTCATTTTGAATGAAAGTTGCCTTTATTATAAATTTAAGTTTGTCTTGGCTATATAATATCTTGCATGATAACCTAGCTAGATTTTTTTAGCATTTCCTGTATTTATTAACTGCCCCCCCTTTTGGTAAGACATTCAAAGCTTAAGCGCACCATTTTTTAAAAGAGTGTAATTGAATAACTTTATTAAGTTTGAATGCAGAAGCAAGTATTGTCTGCCCTATTAAACTTGGTGCCCAGTAACAGTGTTCACACTGTTCATTGTGCCTGTTCACATAGGTTTTGTTACTTGAGTTATGTTGTGTGTGTTTGAATTTATTTCAGTATAACATAGTCCTAGCATCTAGAGATGGTGCCCCTTTTGTTTGATACTTGATTTTTCAAAGCATATCTTCAAGTATTACAGTACCTTCTTCCAAAGGGGAGTTTTTTAGTCCAGTGATAAATGTCCACATTTTACCTTTCTCATGGGAATGTCTGATTTCTTCCTGTGATGTGGACATCATCATATACATGGACAAGTGAACAAACGAGACTGAGTTGGGAATGATGGGAAGTAAGAGCCACCATCTGGTTTGTTGTCATGATCTTGCAATAAACTAAGCTCAGATAATGGACTTTTATATAATTTAGTAGTATGTACTTGGATTTTGAAGTACGGATTTGTATTTTCTCATCTAGTCTTTCTAGTGACAACTAATCAGAGGATTTTTTTTTAATTATCAAAAATGACTATTGTATGGTTTTCCTAGAAGGAAATTTAGGCTGTTGGTAAGACACTGAAATGTGTAAGGTAGAGCAGCTTCCCAGAGAGGCTTAACAGAGACATTCACTTTGCCAGGGACATTGAGCATATGGGCTCTTCTGAGGTTAGTAACACCACCTCTTATCCCCTTTTCCAAAATAATCTTTACTGTAGAAAATGCACATAGGATAATAGGGAGAGAGGGAGGGTGGGTAAACAGAATTAAAAATCATTCTACTATGTTGAAATAACCAATGTTAATATTTTGATAAATATAATTTGTCCTATTACTTTGCTAAATATGTATATTTTTATAAAAATGGGCTCATATTGTGCATACTGTTTTGTAACCCGCCTTTCATCTAACAATACATTGTGAACACCTTTCCAGGTCATGCATAGTCTTCTGCATCATTTATATTGGTTTTTTAAATTGTGTTGAATCATAATTTATTTAATAGTCTGTTGGTCATTTTGACTGCATCTTTTTACAGTTACAAATAACACTTCATTGAATCTTGTGTACATCCATGACTTAAAATAAATTCTTAGAATTGGAATTGCTGGGTTCCCAGATATGCTAAATATTAAGGCTTTCTATATCTATAGGTTTATTTTCTTATTTTTTTCCAGGTAGGGTCTCACTCTAGCCCAGGCTGACCTGGAACTCACATTGCAACCCTGCCTCTCCAGTGCTGGGATTAAATGTGTCTATGTTCTGTTTGGTTCGGATACTATGCTATTATAGCACAGATAAAAGCACTTTGTCTTTGGTTATCAGACTTAGACTGTAAGACTGCTTTACAGATAGGATTGAGTAAAGAAGCAAGATAAAACAAAAGAACTCTAACAATTTAAAGATGTAAATTGGGGCTGGAGAGATGGCTCAGCAGTTAATACGTTTGCCTGCAGTCTTAAGACTGGGGTTCAATTCCCCAGTGCCCGTGTAAACCCAGATACCAAGGTGGTGCATGCATCTGGAGTCCATTTGCAGAGGCTAGAGACACTAATGTGCCTATTTTCTGTCCCTGCTTGCAAATAAATAAAAATCAAGCTGGGCATGGTGATGTATGCCTCTAATCCCAACACTGGGAAGCTGAGGTTGGAGGAGGATCGCCATGAATTCAAGGCCACCCTTGAGACTCCATAGTGAATTCCAGGTCAGCCTGAGCAAGTGAGACCCACCTCGGAAAACAACAAAAAAGTAAATCAGTATATGCCAAAGCACAATTTTTTAAAACTTATATTGACAATTTTCATACCAAAACAAAATTTTGAACTTAATAAACTGCTAGTAGTATTAAAACAGTAGGCAAAATCAAGTCAACTTTGGGTTATTCATACTCAGGAAAGAAAACTGGCATTTTGTGTGTGTCAGCTAAATGTCCTTACAGCTTCATTCTTGCCCAGTGATTTAATTAATGTATGTTCTCTACCCTGGAATTGACATACATAAGCTTCACTGTTAGCCTACAAATATTACAATTTTATAAATGCCACGTTTATGAGTAAAAGAGAAATGGCTTCAGTGATTAAGTCATAGGTAGAAGGGACTTCAATCACTGCTTGATGATTGCTTGGTTATGATGTTGGCACTGTCTGCATTTCTTTTCCAATGTTGTAACATGTATGCAATGTTCACCTTTTTTGCAAATATGCCTTTTCCCCTTCATTAGCTAAAGGAATACCAGTTACTTTTAATAGTCTAATTAAATAGATAGGAGGAGCCCCTAAAATTTCTATAGCATCAGCAGTTAACTATGAAAAAGAAATACGCAGGTTTCATTTGCATTCTCTGGCAGATTTAAATACTTTTTGTTTTCCTTTTAGAAAGTTGTAAATTGTTTTGTCAGTAAAGCATTTCCTTATGGGGTGAAATATGCTGTCAGTCACTCAAATAAGAGATGTTAGGCAAAATAGCAGTGTGTGACAGCCTATAGGTGGGTTTGAAGACTTTCCATGCAGCATGATGATGCATGCCTGTCATCTCAGCACATGGAAGGTAGAGGCAGGAAAATGAAGAGTTTCAAGGCCATGGGGCTCAGTGGTCAGGGTGCATGCCTGCAATGCCCAGTTTCAATTCCCCAATACCCACTTATGTTTTGCACAAAGTGGCACATGCATCTGGAATTCATTTGTGGTGCTCCTGGCTTCTCTCTCTCCTTCCTCCCTCCCTGCAAATTAAAAAAAAATTTTTTTTTTAAAGTTCAAGGCCTGCCTGGGCTATCTGAGACCATGTCTCAAAAAAGTTGTGATCCATCCACCTTCCTTTGTTCTGGCTGTTAGGAAGCTATTGGTATTGTGCTAAATTTCATGCTCATGGCCAGGCATGATGGCACATGCTTGGAATCCCAGTAGTAAGAGTTCAAGTTGGGCTACACATTTAGTTGAGGCCACCCTGGGTTACATGAAACCCTATCTCAACCAAACAAAAACATATTTTGGTTTGCTTTTGTACAGCAAACCAAACCTTCAATCTAGAATTCATTTGAAAAGCAGCCTAGCTCCCAAGACATGCTGAAGAACAAAGAAGGTAAAATCATAGTTAAATGACAGAAAATGTATCTTGAGTTGACATGAAAGCACACATTTCGTAGAAATCCAGAAATGAAACCTGTGTAATGAACAGCACCAAAATTTGCTTTTACTTAGAATTTTGAGCTCTGGAAACCTTGAACAAGGCAGGACTGAACATGAGCACTGCAGAGAAGTGAGCAGGGAAGAATTTCCTCTGGCGCAATTCTGATACTGGGTGGAGGGATATAAATTGCTACTTCCTAAAGTTGATAAACATTGATCATTCCTCAAGGCTTGAAATCACAAAACCAGGCTGATAATTTAAAGGTCTCAGGTTGATAGCCTCTGGGTGTCTGACTGATGGAGACTAACAGTTACATGCAAGTATGAGGGAATGCACTCTTCAGTGCACATGGAACTGAAATAAGGACGGAAAGCTAGCCAGGAAAACAAAACCTTGCAGATCATATTCTCTGGCGCCATTGTACATTAATCCAATCCTGATATTTGGATTTTTTTTTCTTTTTTTTGTTTTTTTGAGGTAGGGTCTCACTGTAGCCCAGGCTGACTTGGTATTCACTATGTAGTCTCAGGGTGGCATCGAACTCAGAGAGATCCTTCTACCTCTGGGATTAAAGGCCACCACTATGCCTGGCTTGAAAAAATACATACTTTTTTTGAGAAAAATATTACATTTTATATTTTTTAAATATTATTTGCAAGCAGAGAGAGTTCAACATTGTAATACAGGACCTATCCCCACTGCTAAAATAAAGGAAAGGATAATTTTAAAGGTATAAGAATCAGAAATAAAACTAATTTTTGGCAGATGATTTTAAAAAAACAACTGTTGTGCATGGTGGCACACACCTTTAGTCCCAGCACTCGGGAAGCAGAGGCAGGAGGATCACCATTAGTTCAAGGCCACCCTAAAACTACATTCCAGGTCAGCCTGGGCTAGAGGGAAACCCTACCTTGAAAAACAAACCTCAAAAGGCATTTAGATGTGTAAACTGACATAAGTTTAGCATAGTTGCTAGGCCTAAAATATTTCTATAATCAATAATCAGAATAGGAAGTACAATTTTAAAAATTCAATATACTATAGTATTAAAAATATAAAATGCCCGCTGGACGCAGTGTCACACGCCTTTAATCCCAGCACTTGGGAGGCAGAGGTAGGAGGATCATTGTAAGTTTGATGCCAACCTGAGATGACATAGTGCATTTTATATATATATATATATATGTATATATATATACATATATATGTGTGTATATATACATACATACATATTCCTATGGAGAAATTGAATATAAGACAAAGGCTTTGATGGTAAAAATTATTTATTGAAAGACATTAAAATATACCTAATAAATGGAGAGATGTACAATATTTTTGCCTGGGAAGACCCACTGAAAAGATGAACATAAGCAGGGTGTGAAGGTACACACCTTTAGTCTGGCACTCCAGAGGCTGAGGTAGGAGAAGGATTGCCAAGAATGAAAGGTCAGCCTGGGCTACAGAGTGAGTTCCAGGTCTTCTGAGCTAGAGTGAGAACTTGCCTCAAAACAAACAAAAAATGCTCAGGCCTGCAACTCCCTGTCCCAGTCATTGGTTACTTCTCACACTGAGCTGTTGATCAAAGAGACCCATGATGTCCCCTAAATAAGATAGGCTTTTGTCAAAGCTCTTGAGTACCCACCCCAGGCCAAAGGTAAGAACCTATTGCTGAAGAAACCACAGAGTATAGTCATACAACACCAAGAGACTGCTAGATCCAGAATGGCAACCAGCTTCCAGATGGTAGCATGTGTAATGCTGGAAGGTGTTACATGAGCGGGCAGGAAAAACTGGTCAATGATTTTTTGAGAAAGCAGAGACCACTGATATGTAATACAGACTGATGACACATGACTGCCAAACACACTGCTGCTATATGGAAAAGACCAGCAAGTCAAGAAGAGCTCATCTGTGCAATAGTGGCACTAAACTGAGGAGGGTAATTAATGGCTTACTGATTGGCTAAGAAATTTGCTCGGTGGCAAGGAACGGGGATCCATGGCAAAGTCTTACGGGGACCAAGAATCCAAGCTCCAAGGGGAAATTTCCACTACCAGAGAACTACAGAGAGGCTACACCCATTAGAATCTGGCCAAATTAGCAATGTTTGTCTCATTTAACCTATACTGATCTCATTCTCGGATGGAGATTCTGTTTGTATTTTTCAGAAGGCAGCTAGAGAGCCATGGACAACTCAATTCCACCAAGAAGTCGTGGGATGATGGCTGACATCCAGGCAGGAGATGAGCCACCCCAACCTATCATATAGGGCCCAAATGAAACCTATAAGAAAGTGTCAAGATAAACAAGAGACCTATCACCACAGCAAGTCAGATAACTCATGAAAGGACAATGGAGACAGACATACCAATGATACCCAACACAACCCAAAGCAGAAGTCCAGAGACACTTAAGATCTCAACAATAAAGCAGACTTGAAACTCACCCACCAAGATCAGGGAACTGAGTGGAAGAGGGGACAGAAAGAATGTAAGAGCCATGGTGGGGGAGAATATCCAGAGACATTGCCCCCCCTCAGCAGCAACAACACACACACACACATACACACACACAAAGAAAAGAAAACCTGGCTACCTCTTGTATAATTCATAGCCCCCTACCCCATGGACAGAGCCAGCATGCCCACTGAGGAGAGCCCCCAGTGGGTTGGGGACAGGGAGGAGGGGAATGGGGGTACCACAAGATTTGCTCATACAATGTATTGAATTATTGACAATAAAGACGTTAAAAGATGTTTCAATACAACTACAAAAGACAATGCATAAACTGGTAGGCTATATGCACCACATACGAAGGACTGAACCCAGAACATGAGCCACAGGGACCAATGAAGGAGGACACACGACCTAATAAAACTGGGCGAAAGACATGAACAGGTGTTTCATACAAATGGATGCATATGTGAAAAACTACTGCCATCAGAAAAATGCAAATTAAGCCACCTTAGGATACCATATAATAGCCATCCAACTGGCAAATAGCAGGCAGCCAATTCCAAAGTGTGGTCATGGGGATTCTAAGCCAATGCAGAGACAGTGGAAATGGAAAAGAGCAGTGGTCTCCGTGTATATTTCAGAACCTCTTTGAAGTCTCAAGAACTACTGAGGAGCTCAGAGCTATGGTTCATGTGGGCTGTATCTATCAATACTTACCACACCAAATAGTAAATTAAAGTGGAGAGGGCTGAAGAGATGGCTTAGCAATTAAGGCATTTGCCTGCAATGCAGAAGGACCAGTGCCCATATACAGCCAGATGCACAAGAGGGCGCATGTGTCTGGAGTTCATTTGCAGTAGCTTGGATGCCCTGGTGCACCCATATTCTCTCCCTCTCTCCTCTCTCTCTCTCTCTCTCTCTCTCTCTCTCTCTCTCTCTCTCTCTCTCTCTCTCTCTCTCTCTCAAATAAAATAAAATATTACAAAAAAAATAAAAATAAAGTGGAGACCCTTTTAAAGCAAAATACACAAGTATATACTTGATTAGTTATCATTTTGTATTTGTGTGTATGTGTACATGCGCCACAGCACAGCGCACATGTGGTGGTCTGAGGACTTTGGAATGTTTGTCCTCTCCCTCCACCCTTGGCTCAGAAAGCTTGCAATCAAGCACCTTTAACTGCTGAGCCTTCTCCCTAGCCTGCCTCTGGAAAATGTTTAACCATGGCGGGGAATGAGTGAAAAAGACAAATGTCTTAGTGTTATGAAAATACAGGGACCCTCAGGAGTTCCTGCGCTACACTAAAAACAATGTCATGGAACAGCTCTTGCACCCATGCAAGGAGACAGGTACAAAAAGTTATTCATTCCTCAACTATTTATTGGTATCTATCCCATGTCAGGCATTGTTCTCAACACTTTGAATACAGCAGAGAACAAGAGACACCATCCACGCCTGCAGAGCTTACATTTTAATTAGGTAGATGTTCCCAGCAGCATTGGCTCTCATAGCAAAAAACTGCAAATAATCCAAATCTTGGTAAACAGAAGACTAGATAAATTGTGAAATAATCATACAATGGATACTATATAGCAGTGAAAAGATAAAATACAGTTACATGCATTAAACATGAATATCTCAGCATCAGAAAAAAGTCACAAAAGAATACATATATCATGATTCCTTTTACATATAAGTTTAAAAAACAGATGAACCTAAACATTTTATTAATAATACACATGACAGACAAAAACTCCAGAATATATGCATTGTGTGATGTGTATGGAGAACAAACGAGGTTCTAGGTAGTTAAGAATATCCTAGTTCTTAAGCCAAAGGCTGACATAAGTCCAATCACTGATTTTTTTTTGGCCATATAACATACACAGTTTATGTATTGTTTCATAACAAACATTTTAAAGAAAAAGATACATTAATATTTCAGCCACTACTGTGCAGCCAATAGTAATGGGGAAGAACTACATGATACTATGGAAAGAACCAAGCACACACTACTCCTCACAGAAGGTGGCCAGGTGCCCACAGGGTAGATCCAATGAGGTCACAGGATCTCAGCACTGCTCTCACTTGTCAGCTCATGGCCACTAGCAGATCTCTGGTTGATTACTTTGATCACTGACAATTACTTGTATAAAGCAGGTAACGATCCAGGTGTAATGGTACACAATTGTAATCTTGTGCTCCAGAGGCTGAGGCAGGAGGATTACAAGTTTAAGGCCAGTCTGGGCTATATATTAAGACCCTGTCTCAAAAACAAGCAGAAAGATAATGAAATGATAGGTGATGTAGAACACACAACTTCCTTAGTGAGTTTTGTTGAGTACAAATTCATTCCCTCTGGTACATCCTAATAATGTGTGCATGTATGTTAAGTATTCCTAAAATGTGGAAGGTGTATGAAGGCTACTGACCATCTCTCCACATTGATCAGTAAACGGGTTCCTTGCTGCTCATGCAAAATGTCATACCTCTCAGTGCAATATTGTGGACAGTTAAGGTTCAATTCCTTCACGCTCAAAGACTGAGCTAAAAATTTTAGTATTCAATTTAGAGATTTTGAAAAAATTAAAAAGATCTAAAAATATTTGCTCCATTGCCTAGACCCAATAGGTCAATCTAAAGTTCTTTTTGTTTTAGGGGGTTGATATAAGGGATAAACTAGGCTTAGCAGCAAATGGCCAGATAAAGGAGGCAGAAAGTGCATTCTTCAGGCCCACTCTCTCTCTCCATCTGGGTTTAACACTGGGGTACCCACTCATCATAAAGTTCCAGGCATAGCTATAGCCAGTAAAAACAACAAAACCAAGCAGGGCTGTGAAGAAAGTGGTCAGTGAAGTGTTTGCCTTGCAAGCATGTAGACCTGAGTTTGGTCCCCAGAACCTCCTAACCCTGCATGGTGGCATTTGCTTACAATCCCAACAGTGGGGAGGTAGTGACAGTTTAGCCTAACTGGTAAGCGCCAGGCCAATGAGAGAACCTGTCTCAAAAAGAGGTGCATGGGTAGCTGAAGAATGACACTTGAGACTGTCCTCTGGCTTTCACGTGCACATGCATACATGCCCAGCACTCTCTCAAAAACAAATCCCACACCCTCTTGGTTAGCTATATGACCCAGAATCTTACCCATATTTAAGGCTGAAATGGACAGTGCCACCAGGGGATAATAAACTGAAAACAGAAGCAGGATGTCTTAGGATCAGACAGTTTGAACTACTGAACTCTGCCCAGATGACCTACTATGCTGTTTCACAAGATAGTTAAGTATTATGCCTGTTATAGTCGGTCGGCTTTCCCTCGTTGCTGTGCAGAAAGAATCTAGCCAAAAGTGGCTGATGGGAAGAATGGGTTTATTTCATGATGGCAGGAAAAAAGACGGCATGAACAGAGGGTGGACATCACCTCTCCACAGCATTGCACACAGCAGCAGGAAGGTGTGCCAAACACTGGCAAGGGGGAGCTGGCTATTAACACCCATAAGCCCACCCCCAACAACAAACACATCTCCAACAAGGTTCCAATATCCAAAGTGACATCAGATGGGGATTGAGCATTCAGAACACATTTGTTTGTATCCAACAGGCTTAGAAGTAACAATAGTGGCCTGACTTGTCATGCAGCACAATCTGTCCTCTGGCAGGGCCCTATGCTTGTTTGTATCAATAGTTTTCTCTAGAGGCAGACAAGAGACAGACTTCTGACAGATACTAGCTCATGTTGATCTTGTGAGCAGTGTCTGTTGGTCATGAAATGGTAAGATCTTTCAGATCTAAGGTCTCTCTGGAGAAAATCCCTCATTTATCTCAGAACTTCCTTAGTAGTCTAATGAAGGGTGGGATGGGGGTAGGGACTCCTACAGAAGCTGATCAAACTCTGCTAAAAATAAAAATAAATGAAAATAAAAACTCTTTCCTCCAAAACCTCCTCCCTCCCCTTTTGATCCTAATTTGAGAGTGGAGGATAGAGAAGTTTAAAGGGTGACCATTTTCTTTACTCACATGGGAAAGTACTCCTGTAGTTGCTACCTGTCCAGTATGGAAAAGATAAAAAACCCAGTCTACCTCAAACACCCACCATCACAGAGGGAGAGAGACAATAGTTAACAAATAAAACTGCAGTTTCTACACTGTGAAGGTCAAGATTTCACAAAGGACAGTGAGGCATGAGAAGCAGCTAACTCCCTAGAGGTATGTCAGAAAAAGCATGGCCAGGTTGGTGGAGTATGCAGGCAGTGGAGTGGAAACACGGAAGGCAGGTGGGGGAGGTGCTTGACCAGACTGTGAAATGTGCCCATGGCTGGGGTGCTTGTGTGACAAGATTAAGTGCCAGGAAAGAGGGCCCTGGATATGTCGGATATACCTGACCTTTGCTAGAGTATCTCAATGGAGTAGATCAATATGAAAGTAACAAGGTGAAAAGCTCACAGGAAAAAAAAAAACAGAATAAAAAGAAGACAAAGGTAAGAACAAGTCTAGCCTATTTCTTGGAGCCAGTTTGCCTTTTTTTGCTTGCAAGCTTATGAGCTAAGTGACAAAGTTCAACTGGCATTGAACTTCTAAGAGAATGACTCAGAGTCCTAACCCACTAACCTGAGCTTCCTAGATAGTCACAGTCCACCTCTATATAGACTATGACATAAAGTAGCCACTCCTACAGATTTATTCTGCCATCACTAATTTTTATTCATGCAGTTCAAAACAAATAACACCTGTAACTGTTGATAGTAAAGAAGATGCTTTATTTTACATGTCATTGGTATCGATACATGAACTACCTAAAGCCAGTCTTAACACAGCAGTTACACTTTAAATGGTCAGAGGACAAGTCCACATTGCAGTCTACTTCATTTATGATCAGATGACTACAGGAACTTTGAATACTAATGATGTCTTGACACCCAATCTTATAAATGGTTTTTATGTTTTAAGTGCTAAAACTTTTTTAAAATAAAAAACCCTTTAGTTATAGTAGACTATGTCTGATCACAACATATCTTTACTAGTCTACAAGTCTTTCAAATAATGGATCAACAGTTCCACCTTCCTATAGATGATTATATGAATTTAAATGGGTTATGGGGCAGAGGTGTCTCATACATGCAATCATATTATTAATCCTTTAATACAGATTGAGTTTACCTTATTGAGTTTACAGAATATTTACCTTATTTCTAGTTAAATTGCCAAATGGTCAACTAAATTAAAGCCAATATGAAATTTTAGAAAAAATAATGCTAAGAGCATGCAGCATTAATATTATTACTACTTATACGAATCAAAACCCAGAGCACAGGCAACAGAGCTGTGACATCTGAGTTGTTTGCACAACTAGGAGAGGAAAGTTAATTCAATGTTAATCCTCTTACAAGAATCTGCCTGGGGGGTAAACTCAGTGGTAGAGTGCTTGCCCTCAGTTCAACCCCAGCAAAAGGGGGGAGAGAGGGGCAAAAAAATCTGCATGGGCTGGGTGTGATGGCCCATACCTTTAATCCCAGCACTTGGGCAGAGGTAGGAGGATTGCTGTGAGTTCAAGGCCAGCCTAGAACTACAGAGTGAGTGCCAGGTCAGCCTAGGCTAGAGTGAGACCTAACCTCAAAAAAAAAAAAAAAAAAAAAAAAAAAAAGTCTGCATGGTACAGCCTGCTGCTATACCAAGAAGGGACACTCACTTAGAAACTGCAAATCCTAAACAGCTACATTCTACCCCAGTGCATTCTCTTCATGAATGCATAGCTCTAAGGTTACTCTTACTATTAATATCAAAGCCACAGGGATTTCTTAATAGCATATTCAGTCATCAATCCCTTAATAGACAGATAAACCTGATTGGTGCTTAACGTATTAACACCAAATAAAAAATACAATTTGGCTGAATCATCAAGGCAAAAATATTTACTATTTTAATAAGCTCGTTGGTATAGCAATGCTGTCCTTTCCTCTAAGAAGTCAGTCATATGTTAGAACTGTGGGTTCCTATTCACCTCCTGGTCTGGAACAGTAGAAACATTTAAGCAAAGTAAATGAATCAGATATTCAATAGGAATAAATGTACTCAAAACAAATATTCTATTCTTTGCTTTAAAATCAACTTATTTTGCCATTAATATGTTTCAAGATGCAAACTCTTAATGCAGAGAATAATGAGTTAATAGCTACAATTTTTCTAATAAATTAACTTGACACTATTACTTTCCACTCTTATTCTGGAACTAAGCACACATGTATACAACACACCCTACATTTAATATGTGCAAAACTGCTTACTATTGATTTGAATTGAGCTTTGGTTAAGTGCTTGTTTTTCCATGTCAGACATGTAATGAAAGCTATACAATGATTACAAATGATAGATAACGAGGTAAGTGAAAAGTCTACTAGTGCAAAAAGCAAGTGGCTGCCAAGAGCAAAGTATATGAGTTTTAAAAAATGCAGAAAGAAGCTCTCACCAAGGGAGTTACTGGAATAACAGGAGAAGCAACTTGTAAACACTGTAAAGTACTCATTTAACAGTCAAGGATTCATACAGCCACAAAACCATAGTACCATACCAACACCATAGTAATGCATTTATTTTATCTTAAGAGTTCAGCAACCACTCATGTGTCTAATAGTTTGCATATATTTTCAAGAGAAATTTAATTAGTGAGACACATTAATTAAAATACTGTAGTATAAAAATCCCAGTTTTTTTACAAAAGTTATATATTAAAATATTCTATACACTTTAAATTAGTAACTGGCATATATATCAATTCTGCACAATTAAGTTCATCTTTGCTGGGGATATCATACATAAGTTTGAGGATACAGCTACCCAGTCAACCTACATTGGCATGAGGTTATGTGGTACAAAAATGACCTGGGCTTGCAGTTTCTGCAGCTCTTAGTTTGAAATATCTTTTCTGCAATTATTGCTCTGTATATATTCATTCCAGATTTGGTGGGTAGAACCATGACATTCCTAAAAGGTTTAAAACAAGTCAGCTGTAGCAGTGTTCACAATGTTTCTCTGCATCTCTATGGCTGTGAGGAACCTGAGTTAGCTGTCTAATGCTTCTATTTTCATTGTAAAAAAAAAAGTTTACACAATTTTGAGGTAAAAACGATGCAAAAATAAAACATCTAGAGCATTTACAAAAATCTTACAAATGCTTAAAACATTAAAAACTGTCCTGTTAAGGTGCTTTTTTCCTTTCTTCAACAAGAGGACATATAATTGGTTTTGAATTTTAAATTATGAAGGTTTTAATTTTAGCCATAGCAAAGTTAGAATCATCAAGTATGGTGACACAAGAAAATGTTCTGGGATAATCTTGACTTCTAGTGAAAATACAAAATTTTAGAAATGAAAGAGAGCTCAAAGGTAAACTCTTTTAACCCCTCACCTGGTAGTGAGGAAATTAAGGGTAGGATGAATTAAGTGCTTTAGTCAAAACTATATTCAAACATATTGGCCTGGTAGGAATTAAGAACATTCTTTACCCTTTATGCATTTGATTATGATTCTTGGAAAATAATTATTCAAAAGCAGTTTCTGAATTTGCTTTTTACTTTCTCACTTTCTTAAGCTTGTGCTAACTGTAAATCAAGTGGCTACTAAAATCAGTATCACTAGAAAATAGTTGTTAGGAGGACCACTGCTCCCAGAGTCAGGTGAGAGGGAGCTCTCGAGGACAAGGCAATGCTAACACAGGGAACATTCATGAGAGCAAGTACAACAGCCAGTACTAAAATCATCCCAGGAACTCCAGGATGACTCAGGGAGCCTTTAGAAAAGATGTTGGGGGTAATAAAGCCTTCTAGTTTCTATCTTAGCTTTATAAAACAGCTATATGGGTAAGGAAAAATCCATATACTAATTTTCACAGAGTCTTTGCTTCTTTTCTATTTTTATTTGAATCTAAAATTGAACAAATACATTTTAAGAACAACTTACAAACTCAAATGCTTAAGTGCTAGAAATACAGAGAACACTCTTTCAAATGACAAATCTTCACAACCAGTTACTAATAAATAATCATCATCACAATAGCTTTAGTAAAAAACAGAACCCTTCAGCTCAAAGGTGCTTTCTTACTGTTACCTTGAAGCCACCGCACTTGTGTAGCCGGTCCATAGCCCTTCTCGTTCTTCGCTGATATCCTGAACACGATGGCAGGTCTGGATGTGTAGTCAATATGTGCATTTGCAAGCTGTCCAGCAGTCACTACACAGGACGTTTTCAGACCACAATAAATCCTCATAAACACAAGCTGACTTGGATTATCTTGTATCTGTGCTGTACGGATAGCCAAATAGGCTGAATATTCCAAAATGTTTCCAGAAGGTGAAGTTGGAGGCTCCCAGGAAAGGTGGATACCTTCAGCATTCTACGAAAGGGGAAAGAGACAGGTGAACATTCGCGTTTCCTGCAATTACTTTCCTGTAAATACAGTTATTATAAACTGTATCTTTAAAAGACAGTGTTGATTTTCACTAATATGATCGCCTTAAATGTTGGATCTCATTGATTTTTTTAAAATTTATTTGCAAGCAGAGAGAGACAAAAGAGAGACAAGCATAGAGAATGGGCATGCCAGAGCCTCTTGGCACTGCAAACAAACTCCAGTTGCATGTGCCACTTTGTGCATCTGGCTTTACGTGGGTCCTGGAGAATTGAACCTTGAGTCGTTAGGCTTTGCAGGCAAGCACCTTGACTGCTGAGCCATCTCTCCAGCCCTCTTTATTGATATTTTAAGATCCTACCTTAATTGGATCAACAATGTTAAAATCCTATACACCTTCAGGGCTGGAGAGATGGCTCAGTAGTTAAGGCACTTGCCTCCAGTGCCTAAGGCCCCCGGTTCAATTCCCCAGTACCCACTTAAGCCAGACCCACAATGTGGTAGCCCTGGTGTGCTCGCTCGCGCTCTCTTTCTCTCTCTGTTGAAAAATGAATAAAATATTTTTAGAAATCCTATACACCTTCATAAACAGGAGGCTCAAATATTTTCTCACTTTTATCTCCCAAACGGGATTTTTCTTGCTTAAAGATGAGCAGGATTGGGCTGGAGAGATGGCTTAGTGGTTAAGGCACTTGCCTCCAGTGCCTAAGGCCACTGGTTCAATTCCCCAGTACCCACATAAGCCAGACCCACAAGGTGGTGGCCCTGGTGTGCTCGCGCTCTCTCTCTCTCTCTCTCTCTCTCTCTCTCTCTCTCTCTCTCTCTCTCTCTCTCTCTCTCTCTGCCTGAAAGTGAATAAATAAAATATTAAAAAAAAAGATGAGCAGGATTTAGCATAAGATATAATCCAATTTTATATGTTCTTCTAAAATGTTAAACTCTCCACCATGAACTTTTGGGTTATTTAAGAATAAAGCAAGCAGATTTCCCTGGCTTTTGTGGTTTGAATTCAGTAATTCTGCTTATAATTTGGTATGAAAAACACTATACATGGATAACAAAAATATTTTTAACTTTTAATCCACCTTTTTTAGGTATCTTTCATCAAGTGATAACAAGAAATTCTAAATACAGTTAACACTTCATATGCAAAGAGTCAAATAATTTAAGTCACTAACAAGTCTTGACTTGATAGCTTACCTTTGAAATTCTGACTGCAGAAGGGGCTCCAGGAAAACCAGGAATACAAGTTTTAAACTCACTGATTTTGCTGAAAGGGCCAATTCCACAACCATTGATTGCAGCCACCCTGAATTTGTACCCCGTGCCTGGAACAAGATCTTGTTTCTTCAGCATACTGTAGTCAGGAACATCTGCATTTCCTGTCTGAAATATAACCCAAACAAAGGTCAGAAAAGATACACTTAATCATTACTTAAAATTTATAATTATTTCATTTTCATTAAACAAAAATTTTTTGTTTCTTTTTAGGCATGGTCTCACTCTAGCCCAGGACGGCCCCAAACTCCCAGTGATCTTTCTACCTTAGCCTCCCAAGTGCTGGGATTAAAGGTGTGAGCCACCATGCCCTCAAAGAATGAGTTATGCTTTAAGGTTTCAATTCACATTCATGTGGTTTTCTCTGGCACAAGGAATAAGGTCTCTAACAGTAACCAAATAAGCTCCTAAATCTGATTCTTACCGTGAGGCAAGGTGCCTCTTCCAATTTAGAATCATGGACTATAGGAAGAAACATGAGTATTATGCACATAAAAGGGGTGGAAGTAAAAAAGGGGGAAAAAAAGAAACTACTATGACAAAATAACCCCCATGGGACCTTAACTGGGAGCAGAATCCTCAGATTTACTATCAAACAGTAGTCTGACCAGGAGCCACACCTTTTGGAGAGAGGTAAATAGCTAGACAGAAATGGAGTGTCTAATATATAGTGTATATCAGTTTTAAAAATTACATTCAGGGGCAGGAGAGAGCCTGCTGGCCTGGATTGGATTCCCCAGTACCTATGTAAAGCCACATACAAAAAGTGGTGCATGCATCTGGAGTTCGTTTGCAGTAGCAAGCAGTGCCCATATTCCCTCTTTCTCTCTGCCTTTCTCTCTCTCCCTCAAATAAATAAAATATTTTAAAATTAATAAATAGGGGCTGGAGATATGGCTCAGTGGTTAAGGCACTTGCCTGCAAAGCCTAACAACCTGGGGTTTGATTCCCCAGAACTCACATAAAGCCAGGTGCACAGTGATACATGTATGCCCATTCCATCTCTGTCTCTCTATCTCTCTCTGCTTGCAAATTAAAAAAAAATTTAAATTAATAGTTATATCCAGAACACTAAATAAATGTTAAATAATTAGACTACACACTCTAGGCAGGAAGATCATTAACATCAAGACCTTTATTCTCACTAATTCTCACAATACCTCTGTGAAACCCATAATGCCAATGGACAATTATATTTTCATGGAGTTTGGGCATCTATTTTACAGAGGAAGAGACTAGTCTCAGAGATGTTAAACAAGTGACTTGCCCCAGTTCACACTGAAGAGTGCTGGAACTAGTAATTCAAACCCAAGTTTACTAGGTATAGATTTTGTTTCTTTTCTTTGAAGAAAAATCAGGTAGCTAGCTAACAGCTGGTCCTTACATATGGATATGTCTTTATATAGATGTAAGATTTAATTGTAGCCACAAAATTTCATTAGGTATGATATTGACAAGTATTCAGTAGAAATTTCTAAAAATATTTACTTGAGAGAAAGTGAGAGAAAATGAATGAATGGGTATTCCAGGACTTCCAGCTATTGCAAATGAACTCCAGACACATGTGCTACCTTCTGCATTTGGCTTTCCATGGGTACTAAAGAATCAAACTTGGGTCCTTCTGCTTTGTAGGCAAACACCGTAACTGCTAAACCATCTCTTCAGTCCTAGAATTTTTGTTTTTACCAAAAATTCAAGATATCAGTGCAATAATGGCACAGAGCCTATTCAGGTAACCAACTGTTCTTGGATTGAACATGAGACCTGCTCAATTTGAGAGAACTCATACCTGGCATTGGTAACCAAGTCAGAATCCCATGACTCCAGAGAGAACCTCCACTGTTCTTTCACTAAGAAGAGGGATATACACATTAAAAAGTCTCTCAAAGGCCATGGTGGTCCACGCCTTTAATTCCAGCACTTGGGAAGCAGAGGTAGGAGAAATCACTGTGAGTCTGAAGCCAGCCTGGTACTACAGAGTAAGTTCCACGTCAGCCTGGGCTGGAGTGAGAACCTACCTCAAAAACTCCAGATGCATGTGCCACTTTTGTGCATATGGCTTATGTGGGTACTGGGGGATTGAACTCTGGTAGTTAGGCTTTTCAGGGAAGTGCCTTAACTGCTGAGCCATCTCTCCAGCCCTAGAGACATTTTTTAAAATCCTAATTTTAAAATTCTTGGTCACATAAGGCATTTATTCTTTTAGTTGTTTTAAATTATTGACAGCTTCCATAATTATATACAACAAACCATAATAATTCCCTCCCCACCCCTACTTCCCCCCTCTCCATTAGTCTCTATTTTGTTTCAATGCCATCATCTTTTCCTCCTTTAATGAAGGTCTTGTATAGGTAGTGTTAGACACTGTGAAGTCATAACATCAAGGCCATTTTGTGTCTGGCAGACTAGGTTTTTATGACTTGAATCCCACTCAAGCAATATTGTAATCCTAGTAATTGGGGGGATGCAAACAGGAGAATTAGGACTTCAAGGCCAGCCTTGACTACACAGCAAGTTTGAGACCAGCCTGGCTGCATGGGACTCTCTCAAACACAAACACCCTAAAAGAAAAAAAAACCCACTAACAAACCCATTTCAGTCATTGTAGGCCTTTTTTTTTTTTTTTTTTTTTTTTTTGGTTTTTCGAGGTAAAATTTCACTCTAGCCCAGGCTGACCTGGAATTCACTATGTGGTCTCAGGGCAGCCTTGAACTCACAGCGATCCTCCTACCTCTGCCTCCCAAGTGCTGGGATTCAAGGCGAGTGCCATTATAGACTTTTTAAATGAAATTTTTATGGCATATTCAATAAAAAGAGCCTTAACAGAGAATACAAGGTAACTATGTATATCTAATTCTCAATTATAAATTTTGGAAAGATTCCAATTTCATTCAAGTGACTTGAATCAGAATTATTAAAATAATCTTATTCTCAAAGTTCATAATTCACTTTTTGTTTATTGTGAGGTTTTGTTTTTACAGCACTAGGGATTGAACCCAAATTCATATACGCTAAAGCATTCTACCGCCAGCCTGAAGGCTTGTAACACTCACAATATAGAAGACACATCAATAGTTACCTTTGACATACTCTGTTTCCCTTTTGGCAGCAAGTAAAACTGGCTCACCAAAGCTGTGTTACTTTTAAAAATTCCCACATCACACCATTGCTGTTCTGCTTTCATGGTGGCCACTGGATTTGAAGGTGTCTCTTTCTGATTTTAGAGAAAGAAAAATTTATGAAGACCTTATTGAACATATGAGAAATCACAAGATTATAAAATTCCATGCAGTGATCTACAAGAATGTATGTGGGTAAATACCACACATTTACAGCTCCTAAGTAATAAAGGTGCAACAGATTAGGCCAACTGACAGAAAAGGGGATGCCAATTCAAACACAGGGAGTGACAGGCATTCTCCAAGTCAGTAGCACTGTATATCAACCTGGCTGGAGTTAGCATGCTTTCTTATCAGTGATATGTCAAAATGCCAGCTGTTTTATACAACATTGTCATCTCAGAGACTCTCAGAAAATGGAGCCCCTTTAGTGAAATATTATAACTTGCTCCAAAAGGAGCAAATAAAAAAAAAGTTCATTCCAAGCTGGCTTTTTTCTAGATTCAAAACCAACTAGCAGAAATGCAGTGATCTTTGCACTTGAAATACCTGTGATTCTCCAAACCTAAAGGAGAAAGAAAGGTTCGAAACTAAAATGCAACTTGAATATACTTTGGTATACACTAAAAAGAAAAACAGATTAAATACACTTTCTCTACCTTAAGCTACTTTTAGTGATAAGTGAATTATACTTATCCCTGGAACTAACCTTTTTAAGCCATCTTCTTATAAATGAGACACTGTTTCCAGAAGCTCAAAACAAATGTGCACTTCAGTTATTTATTTCTGTCTTAAATATATAACAGCAGAGGTACATGCTTATCATTCAAATTATTTGTTCTTTAAGCTAGCATACATGACAGTGAACTAACTGGAAGAATCTTTAAGGTTAAAAAGATGAATAGCTTAAACTTGTCATTTTTTAAAGGTGTAAAAATTCTTCAACAACTTTTATGAAACAACTGGCTCCAACTGAAATAACAAACACAACTGTGACTGATGAATCCCAAAACAGAATCAAGAGAAAAAGTTTTGTTTAATAATTCTTCCCTGAGAGAAGTCTAAGAACTCTTGGATTTAACACTCTGGAAAGGTAAAAACTAATGAAATCAAAACCCAAAAGAGTAAAAGAAAATTATACACAATTCTTAAAGAGTCTAAAAGGTAAACATTTGAGCTAATGAAATTCTCACAGCAATGAAGTTGAAATGAATGACTTTTTAAAAATCCTCAAAAATATGTGTATATGTCTGTATTATCTGTATTATCCTTGTATTTACCTAATTAAGACAATTGTGGTGTATTTTCAAGGCACTTTATAGTATGGTGCCACAAAAAACACTTGTGGCCTTCCATACCACAACCCAATGTCAGAGACTACTGGGCTCTCCTACCTGCATGCCATCCATCACTGCAATACACTGTGTTCCTATGAAGTAGCTACAAATAGAACCATATAAATTTTTCTGTTCTATAACAAGTTTAAATGATTAGTGTAATTTATATATACACACATATACACATATGTACGCAGATTTAAATGCATATAAGAATATAGAAAGAATGAAGAAGAAAGTCAAAATTAGCTGTGACCCCACATCCTGGAAATGGCCATTTAGCAGTTTAGAGTACATTCTGAGTGGGTACATGTGTGTGAATGTGTTATATGTATGTTTTGTTAATCAAAATTTGAACCACAGAATATGTATTATTATTGTATAAAGCATTTTCCACTAAACATAGCATTAGGAACACTTTCTTATTCAACCACTCACTTCAAAGTTTCAACAATCCCTTACTGAATGAGAAGATGCTTTGGTGGTGCTACAAGCACACTCCTGGGTAGCATGCACACATTATCACCAGGCTAGGTACTTACAGAAAGCGGCATGGCTGCAGCATGCACCTCTATCCGGCTGATCTTAGTTGCAGGCAGAGCACAGGTTTCATCCACTGAAAATTAAACAATTATCTCTGTTAAGTATTAAATTATCACTGGAATATACTAACAATTTACATACAGATATTTAATACTCTACACTTAATAAAGACAGTAAAGTTCATGTTAATGTATATTTTATCACAGTAAAAAACCCAAAGGAAATACTAGCCAGAGGAAGACTCAGAAAGTTCACTGGAATTAATTCATAAAGTTTCTTTTCATAAGGAACTTATTAATTTGAAGTCTAGCTAGAACACCAGAGTATTTGCCAAAGATGAAATGCAGTTCCTATTGCAAAAGATTAAAAATTACAAAATTAAAAATCAATGAAGCAGAAAGAATGTTAATCCATAGTCTAGAACTATTCCTTCCTAAGGAAAAGGGTTTGCTCAGTTTATTCATGGTAGGGAGGTGCACAACATTTCTGCGTGCTAATCAGCAAGGAAGAGTTTATACCAGGGCTGGGGAAGTAGCTCAGCACAGCATGAGCATTGTTCTGGGTTTAGAACCACAAGACAACAAAAACAAAAACGTCTTCTGGAAATCTTGAGGCTAGCAGAACCTACAGACAGGTGTAAAGGTACACAACTGTGATCTTGGCACTTGGGAGGCTGAGGAAGAAGGATTGTGAGCAAGAGGTCAGCCTGGGCTATATAGTAAGATCCTGTCTCAGAAAACAAACAAAAAATGATATTATTATTTTAACTGAAATGCATTATGATTATCCGAGATGAAATTCCCATGTAAGAGAGGTAAGTATGATGACTTATATGCATAAATGGTTTAAAATACAGTATGTGAAACACATTTCAAACCTTCAGATTTGGTACTGAATGTTGTTAGTGAAGTTTCATCTTTAACAACTGCCCCATTTGTACTGGATGATTCAGTTTTAATGGTCTGCTGGGTTACCATAGTTTGTGTGCTGGATCCTGAAGTTTCAGGGATTACTGTTCTTATGTCCACGTAACTACTTAGTACACCTACATTTGCTGAAGTGTGAGGACCTAAGTTTAAAGGGAAAAGATTAATTATTAGTTTAATAGCTGGAGATAATTATTGAACCTTATTGTTTTGTCATATATTTCCTGGTGCTTTCAGTGTCATAATTCATAAACATGAGCACTATAATATGGGTTAACCAGTAGGCAAAGAATACAAAGTGCACTCATCCTCAATGGCTTTTTAACTTCTCAGCTCCTAAACCCTATGAACACTGAATCATTCTTCTCTACTAAATCATAGGTAAATGTTAGGGGGGAAAGAAATGGAGGTTAATTTCTTCCTCTTGATCCAAACTAGAAATGAGTGCCCATCTCTGTCTTCTCTCCTATTGTGGAAGATGAGACTACCTCTCTCCCAAGGTCAAGGTAGCTGAATGTGTGCCCCATATGTTTCCCCATGTTTTGGAACCTTCATTCATCAGTCATTTCTGTCTCTTCAGGATATTTGGGATGTTTCTTTAGTAGTTTGGGGTTCTCACCATATAAGTATCAAGTCTCTCAAGCAAACAAACATGCATCTTCCTTGATCCACAAGTTCCTTCCAGTTACCACTTTCCCCTAATTTTCTTCAGAATAATTTCCATTTTCTTTACCTCTTCCATTTTCTAATCTGATCCCCAATGAAATAGCTCTTGTAAATGTCAGTGAGTTCTCAGAATACTTGTCAGTTTTCATTTACTTAAACTTTTCTGCAATGTAAGTAATGCTGACCACACACTCTATTCTAAGCTGTTTCTTCCAATGACTTACTCATTCCACAATACTGAATGAAGACTTCTCTCTATCAGACATGCTTATTTCAATGACAGTAAAACAAAACAGGCAGCTCATGCTCTATGAGCTCTCACCTGGTAGACAAACATACAGAGTCACAAACGATAATGACCATCATACAGGGGAAAAAGAAAGAAAAACACATTTTCTCTTTTCCTAATCTAAAGGTTCCCTTCTTCACCTCTTCTGTTAGGTTCTCTTTTTCAAATGATGCTTTATATTCTGGTGTCCTAAGCTACCTTTTCTCCTTTTCTTGTCTATTTTCCCTGTGCTTTAAATAGTACTCATGAGCCATTCTTCTATCAAACCTGTATGACCAGACACTGAAGCTGTGGGAACCCAGCAGTGAACAAGTCAGTAAGACCTGGCTCTTGTGGAACTTACTCTATAGAAACTCCAAATGCACACTCTAGCTGAGCGTGACCGTTCCTTCACCCAGACCTAAGTATTAAACTGTCCTCTGAAAGTCTTCACTAGTATGTATATCTTCAACATGCCCAGGCTGGTCTCAACCTCTCAGGTGACAGAATTAGAGGTATGAGCCAGTACACCTGATGTGCAGAGTGTTAAGATCAACAATGAATGCTGTTTAAAATCTGCTCTTGTTCCTATCATTTCTGTTTTGATGAAAAGTATCAGTGTCCATTCTGATAGCCAACAAAAACAAAACACTCTGGGAATCATGTGACTCACTTTTTTTTCTCATACCCAACCAGTTGCCAAGTTTAATAAATATTCATATTTTTTAGAGACAGGGTCTTACTTTAACCTAGCTTGACTGGGAACTTACTCTGTAGCACAGGCTGGCCTTGAACTCATGGCAATCTTCTCAAATTCTGGGATTAGAGGCATGAGCCACCACACCTGGCTATAAATGTAACTTGCTAAAAGCCCCTTAGATTATATTTGTTAAATGATATGCTGCTTCTACATCTCATACACTGGTTCTGTCTTTATTCACTTTCTGGAAAAGAACCTCAACCGAGTTTTCCAATCATCCACCACACTGTCTGTTCCTCATGGTGATGTGAGAGAGTTCCTTCAGAAGAAAAAGAAAAATCTAATCACACTACCCATTCACTTCTGAAAATGCTGTTTAGCAGTTACTCCAGCCTACAGAGACAAAGTCCAATAACTGTTAATCTATGATGGATAGCCATTCCATGACGGATCTGGAGTCATGGTACTGCCATATAGCCACGGGTTTCATCATTTGCCTAATATTACTCAAAGTGTCTTACACACTAGGATTGAGAAAGCTTTAAGATTCTGAAATCTCTAAGCCCAAATTTGTTTTAGCATACAAGTTTCTTTGTTAAGACATAAAATCATTTTACGAAAGAAACTTAAATTGAAGTCCAGAGCCAATTTTTTATAAAGGCAATCAAACAATTTCTTTCTATCAAGAAAGGCTGTCAGCCTGGGTTCAATTCCCTAAAAAAGCCAGATGCAGCCAGGAGTGGTGGCGCACGCCTTTAGTCCCAGCACTCAGGAAGCAGAGGTAGGAGAACTGTCACGAGTTCAAGGCCAGTCTGAGACTACATAGTGAGTTCCAGGTCAGCCTGGGCTAGAGCAAGACCCTACCTTGAGAAAAAAAAAAAAAAAGCCAGATGCACAAAGTGGTGCATGCTCCTGGAGTTCCTGCAGAGGCAAGTGGCCATAGTACACCTATTCTCTGTCTGCCCTCACAAGTAAATATATAAATAAAAAGTAAAGTGGAAATTTAAATTTTTTTCTGTTAAATTTCAGTTCCTAAAGAATTAGATTGGTAACAGCTATCACAGCTTTTAAAATTAAAAACTGTCACTGCTCTTAAGTGAGGAATATGTCAAAACAAGGTTTGTAACAGAATTTGAGACTGAATTCAGTCAGTGCTTCATATATTTACATGGCATCTGAATGAAGCAGAGACCATTTTGACAGGCTTGTTCAGAAGCTGCCTGTTCTTCCTTTCCTTCTTTAAAGTGGGTCATGTTCTCTATTACAGCATGCCTGCCCACACAGTGTTTATAACTCATAGCACAATGCCTGGCCTCAATGGATGTCTGTCATCACCACCAGCAGCAGCACTATCACTACCACCAAGGACAAGTCCAGGATGGTTATGGACAAGTATTTTAGAGCCATGAGAAATTACATGTGCTTAAAATAAAGGTGGAGGCTCAACTGATATAATCAAAATTATAACTGTCATAATCATGAATGCAATTAACAAATCAACAGTTCCCACAACTGAACTATTTTTCTGAGAAAAACTCAGTTGCTTGCTTTAAACAAATATTTACTGAATAATGACTATTTACCAAGCATAGATTTCAGTGCTTCAGAAACAGTGAGCAAGATAAAGTAACTAACTAAATAAGCAAATAACTTCATAGTTAAAGCTGCTAAGAAAATAATGAATAGTAATACTAACTACATTGGCCAAACTCAAATGTCATATAAGAACTTCCTTAAGGCTGGGCGTGGTGGCGCACACCTTTAATCCCAGCACTCAGGAGGCAGAGGTAGGAGGATTGCCGTGAGTTCAAGGCCACCCTGAGACTACACAGTGAACTCCAGGTCAGCCTGGACTAGAGCGAGACCCTACCTCAAAAAACAAAAACAAAAAAAAAAAACTTCCTTAAATTTCATATTCATATCATTATGATACGTAAGTACCTACATCACTCTAACTAGTCCACTATGGGGAGAAGTAGATAAAACCATACAGCATTAACTTTTTCAGAGTCTCCAAAGCTCCCTACCAATGTTATTTAAGTATAGCTTTATTTAAAATGTGATCCTTATACCTTCATTTTTCCTTAGCAAAGGCACCAGATAGCTGTTATGGTTAGAAGTATTAGACGCCACAGATGAATGTGAAATAGCATTAGAATCTGTCACTTTGAAATCTGGTTTGGTTTTTGTTGGAATTCCTTTCATAGCTGTATGTTCAGTTTTTGCACTGTTTACTGTATCACTGACCTGCAAGAAACAAAATAGTTTATTGTAACGAGTAAATGTTTAATGAAATAAAAATGCAAGTAAAAATTAGCAAAATAATTTACAAGTTAATGCTTTTGAAAACAAGTTTCCTAAGTGGGCTAAGTGGTGCACACCTAGAATCCCAGCACTTGGAGGTGTAGGCAGAGGATCCTGAGCACCAGACCAGTGAGGAATACACAGTGAGATTGGGTCTCAAAAAATTTAAAGTAAGTTTGCCAAAGTATAAGACATTTAAAGTTATGCTAATTTCTATTATTCTTAAAACTTTAAAATAGTTTTTATGAACTTTTTTCATTTAATCTTCATGCTCAAAAGATTAGACCCATTAGTGACCTCCAAAAGTATATCCTTGATTGAATTTTGGCTACCTGCTTGATCTTAAGACACTCAAGAGAAAAACATATAACCAAAAATAAAGATTTGCCTCAACTATTATATGGATGGCCTAAAAAGTCTATCAGAAATAAACAGGGACACAACAAGAACTTTCTAAAAGGGGGAACAGACAAGGCCTTAAGACAAGTTGGCCCCCTCTCCAGTAGTTCCAGTTCTAAAATAAGGGAAAACAACCATAGATGTCAGGATGGTTATTTTCAAATCTAAAATAAATATATATATAAAACCAAAGGTCACCTAAGTCAAAAGGCTTCCTTATGTTGGTAACAATGCTGAGTCCCTTCTAATTTACGCCAAAATATCATCATGCTTCAACCATCAGAATGGTTTGCTACTAAATTGAGACAGAATAGGAGAAAGCTAGGCAGGTTTCAGCCAGGGATAGAGGCCCAAATGAAACCAGAAGATGCCAAACACCCAATTTCTCATCTTGACACAAGAATGAACACTCCTAACTTGGACTAGAACTCATGTCTGACATTGATCTTTGACAACCCCTGTTGTCCAGAGTCGAACATACTACAATCTCAGCCCCACCCAGATATGGGCAGACTGACCCATCTTCCAGATCAAATGACAAATCAAATCTTTCCCACTTACCTGAACTAAACCCTATATAGGCTGCAGCCTGGTGGGGTCTCTGGCCCCTTTTCCTGAGATCTTCTCCAATTCCTGAGATCCTCTCTACTTGTCTGGTATGGCCTGAGCTTCCCCCACCTGAGTCTCAGTTCCCAGCCCCACTCGG
>PVHP010008027.1:0-54296 GCA_004024765.1 Zapus hudsonius | reverse complement strand
CCTCATTTGAGCTTCTATCGTTTGATTCAGATATAATAAACCCTACTGTAAAGTATTGTGAATATTCTTACTGATAGATTTCTATGCAAATACTACTATTATATATACAAATAACAATGCCCTGTTTGCCCTCTTGTCTGTAGCATCTTTTTAACGATGACGTTTCTTGCTGCAATGATAGAACTTTTCCTGTGAATTTCGTTTTTCATTTTCTACTATTAGATTTGCATTATTTTAGCAGCAATTTCAGAAGTGTTTTTAGGGATATGGACAGCTTAAAAAATTTTAAATAAAATTACAAGCTCTCACTAATCATATGACCAGCATCCCTGCTGTGCTCATCAAGCAATTGTTTCTTCCTCCTTGTTAGGCATAAATGCAATTCTCATTTTGTGTTACCGATTTCCTTGTTACTTTCTAATTATACCCTTTGTGTGTGTTTCTTTATAGATTATGTGCTGTTTGATCTTGAACCTTTTTCAAAAGGTACCTATTGCACTCATCCTTGTCTGACTCACTCTGCACTCCCATTACTCTGTAAGCGTAGTCCATACTGTGAGGACAGATGATTCAGTAGGATTTTTGCTGTTGTTTTTCAGGATGTGCAGATCGCTTTTGTGTGTGAGTTCCAGTGTGCACATGCAAGAATGGCCTGAGGCTGCTCCAATGAGTGCAAATGCAGGGTACGACCATGCACATTTCCTAGTCCACGAGGAATACTGTTTTTTTTCCAATGAGGGTCCTTACCACCAACAATGCATCAGAGTCCTCGGTACCTCCTTCATTGCCAGCACTGGTTTCTCGCTGGAATTTTGCAAGTCATTCTGCACTCATTCCTCCTTTCTGTCTTTTCTTCTCTAGCCTCTCTCCCTTCCTCCTGTGTACGTTTTCCTCCTTATTCAATTAGTGACACAGAAACAGAAAAAACATCCAGAGGAGGATATCCAGCTGATTGGGGATGGGGGAGGGGGCATCAGGGAATTGGGGATAACAACTCATTGTTTGCCCACTAAATAATGTAACTCATTATGGACAATAAAAAGAAATCAAATTACAAATTACAAAGCATGCTATTAACCTAAGTTTCTGACATTTTTAGTTATTAAAGAATATATTTCCTATCCAAAAAAAAGAAAAGAAATGCTGGCAATCCTCACTTCAAACTTCATGCTGAGGCTACCGTTGACTTGGCAACCCTTAGCTGTGTTTCATTTCCAGAATGTTTTAGCATCATTGATTGCAGTGACATTTAGAAGGTGACCTCCTGAAACAGTCCACAGTCAAGGTCAAAGGCTTGAGAGGCAAAGCCGCCATTCTGAGAATCTACAGCAACCATGTTTTGGAAGATGCATAAATACATGAAATCTTTCACTAACCCACTGCAACTGCTGACTCCGCTGTTTCCATGGCAACCCATCCTGGGCAAGGTATTGGGAAGACTTTATCTAAGAAATATCAAATTGCCCCAGGGAGTCACTAGTCATGTCAGGCCACCATGCCTACAATAGCAAGGATTATGCCTCTCTAGTCAAAAAAGGATAATCCTTGTCTGGATTTAGTGACTTTCTGACACTGAGAGGAATCAAATTGTATTGCAAAGCTCTTTCTTCATTTTTTCCCCTTTCTACGAGCTAATAAAGTATTTATATTACAAATTGGGAAGCAAGGGAGCTGCAGAGTGGATCCATCCTTCCTCCAGTGGCTGCACATGTGAGCTGTCTGGGACTATTAAACATAGATTCATACGGCCCTGGTTTTCATCTCTCCTGGATGCTGCTGACATTAACATTGGAGCTGAGAGCTCATCATTAAAGAGACAGCATTAACTCAAAGACTCTTCAAATTACCACCTGAGGGCTGAGGAGTTGGCTCAAATTTTTTTTTAATATTTTATTTATTCATTTTCAAGCAGAGATACAGAGAGAGAAAGAGAGAGAGAGAGAGAGAAAGAGAGAGAGAGTATGCCAGGGCCACCACCTTGTGGGTCTGGCTTATGTGGGTCCTGGGGAATTGAACCTAGGGCCTTAGGCACTGGAGGCAAGTGCCTTAACCGCTGAGCCATCTCTCCAGCCCTGGCTCAACTTTTAAAGGTGCTTGCTTGCAAGGCCCACCAGCCAAGGTTTGATTCCCCAGTAACCATCTAAAGCCAGATGCACAAAGTGGTGCACACATCTGGAGTTTGGAGTGGCAAGAGACCATGGTGAGCTCATATTCTCTCTGCATCTCTCCGCCCTTTGTCTCTATGTCTTTCAAATAAATAAAAATAATTTTTAAAACTTTCCAAAATAAGGCATGAAGAGATGGTTCAGCAGTTAAGACACCTGCTTGCAAAGCCTAATGACCTGGGTTTGATTCTCCAGTACACACAAATCCAGACACACAAGGTAGCACATGCTTCTGGAGTTTGTTTGCAGGGGCAGAAGGTGCCCATTCTCTCTCTCTCTCTCTCTCTCTCTCTCTCTCTCTCTCTCTCTCATTTTTCTCTCTGTTCACTCTTTCTCTCCTCTCTTCTCTCTTTCTCTTCTTCCTCTTCTCTCTCCTTCTCTCTTCTCTCTCTTTCTCTCTTCTTCCTCTTCTCTCTCTGCTTGCAAATAAAATAAAAATAAAATACTAAAAATATTCCCAAGTGGAAGATGTGACATTGAGCTGTCCATGACTTCTCTGTAAATTGCTTTCCTCACTCATATGATGAGCAGTGAGAAGAAAGGCTATGCCCTAAGAGCCAACTCATCATTGTACCATGGGTTTATAATTGCTTTGGTAGTCTATGAAATTTTCATTTTGAGGAAGCCAAGACCTCTTTGTTGGGACTCAGGAGAATAAAGTCTAGGAAGATGCTTCTTTATTCATTAAACATCTATCTCTAGACAGCACTGCCCCCTGCATGGTCATGCTCTCCTCGAATGATTACAAGAAAGTTAGGAATCACTTGCATATTTTTGTACAGCAGGACCTGACATTAAACCTGAACTTCTCTACTCGTGCTCCTCCTCCTATTGTCCTATGCCCCCTGATGTGAGATGCCACTGGCCAATATGGAAAAGGACCAACGACTTCATGTCCATCTCTGCATTTATCAGTGGCGTCTGAGCTCTTTGCCTCTGGACAACTTCCATATCCTCTCTGACCTCAGTTTACATACATGTAAAATAGTAATAACAATGGATTCACAACACAGAGTAGTGAAAACTAAAATAAGTGAACAGTTTTAAAAGCAATAATGCACCTGGCATATTATAAATTCTCACTGTTTACTATCATAACTTGATCATTTCAGAAACATCTCTTAGGGTACATTCAATGCACTAAAATGTTCATTTGCTTCATAATGGGCTAGTTGCCCAAATGTTTATGTGCTTCTAAATGAAGTAGTTCATTTCTTGCTTAAATGCCTAATGCATTTAGACATATTTTAATCTGCTTGAGTAAGAATAAAAGTCCATTATAAGGAAATATTCGGATCATTTAGATAATAGAATAAATTAATGTGTCCATTGAATGCAGGAAGTTTATTTCTTTGAAAATATTGGCAAAATATTGGTTCTTGGGTTATCTCAAGAAATATATTTTTAGTTTATTCAGAGCCAGTTTCTCTGGATATCTCATTTCAATTCAGATGTGTAGATTTTCTTTTATTTTTTAATTTTTCTGTGAATTTAATTTCTTAAAATTTTCTATATTTTTTTTACTGCTCTATGGCCATCATTCTCTTTTCAGGCTTTTCCTTTTTCTACACACTGAAATTACTTGATGTAATAAAAATTATTCAAGAGTAACTTCAGCAATCTAAGCCTTTGGTAACTGAAAGTTTGAGGAACCCAAAAAACTTTTAAAAAATATTTTATTTATTTACATATTTGAGAAAGAGAAAGAAAAAGATGGAGAACATGGCACACCAGGGCCCCTTGCCACTGCAAACTAACTCCAGATGCATGTGCCACTTTGTACATCTGGCATTACATGGGTACTGGAGAATTGAACTTGGACCAGCAGGCTTTGCAAACAAGCGCCTTTAACTACTAAGCTTTCTTTCCAACCCCCATAGAACTTTGTGCCATACATAACTGACTACAACAATATGTATATGTTTATCATACCACTTATGGTTATGTTTGATTTTTAATATTTTGTAAGTAGATAAAAGTAGTATATTATTTGATATAGTCTATAAGTAAAGTTAAGCAAAAACCTTTCTGGGAGGTCAGTCATCAGCATAATCATTTTTTTCTATGTAGCTAACGAATCTTTTTAAGTAAATGCCAACTGTATTTTTCCATCTTCATGGAGGGCACAGTTAGGCCAACTGCAGCAGGAATGCAGTCAGATATTTGGAAGGCTTTCTCTGTCGCTGTGACTGGCAAACCCTTCCTAAGGCAGAAAGCTCTTGCTCTAAAGGTTTTAGGAACATGATGAATAACTTATCTGGGAACAATGCCATCCTGGAATCTAAAGGACAAACTGGAATTACCAGATCCTTTAATATAGTTCCATTTTATCACATGCTTATCAAACTTTCAATCCCTTAATTGGAGGCCAGCCTCATAAAATAGTGATGTCATTAAGTATGTCTTGCCTGCCTTTTCCTACAATGTTGAGTTATCATCATGTCACCTGAATTTTTACCAGTCAGCTGGCATCTCATCCAAAGTCCCTGGTCACTGAGAAGAAATTAAGTGAGCCATTCTCAAAGTGTACATAATTACATTACATTCTCCCAGAAGAGCTCTCTGTTGTTAATTTTGTTTTGTTTTGAGACAAGGTCTCATGAGATCATCCAGGCTAGCCAGGGATCATGGTTTGTGCCGACAATGATTGTGATTCTGGTACATCTGAATCTTCTATGAAAAGAGCACTATCATATTGCCACTAATTTGTTCTGCTAGTCATTTTGTGCATGACCAAAGTAGATCACCCCTTACGTATTAGCACTCATTACTCCACAGATATTAGGAAACAGAAGGAAAGAAAGAGTGATGTTATCCACTTAGACGTAATGGCTCCTTTGAAGTTGTGTCAGTATCTTTGTCAGCACTTGTAAAGATGCATAAATACTTTAATTTGGTGTTATAAAAATGAATGAATAAAGTTTCATCAGCTGTTTAGTCATACGTGTAGGTTTGCCTTATGATTCAAAAAAATTATTATCTGGGATGAAACCCTTCAACATTTTGCTTAGATTTACCCCTGAATAAATTCATTGATGATATTTTTCAAAGTATATACTTTAGCAAAGAAGTATTTAAAGTATATATTTGAAAGCTAAAATTATGAGTGGATATTTAACTTATTGTCATTAAATGGTATGATGTGTAGCTATTTCTCTACAAAGAATTTAACACTTAGTAAGAATGACATAAAAGCTATTATTGTTATTTTTGTAAATTTAAAGACCATGATTCTATTTTATGGTTACTTTTCTTTTGTTGACTTGTGTATTGCTGTATTTATGATAGTTTGTTCCATTTGTAATTGTTATTATTTAAATCTGGAGTGTCCAGAACCCCAAGGCCTTCGTGTTCAAGGTTATCACCCACAGGGCAGTTACCCACAGGTGTTGGAAACTTCAGAAGGTGAGTTCTAGTGGAAGGTTGGTCAATCATAGAAGTGCAGTAGGACCTCAGCCCTTTTCTCTTCCTGTTTTATCTTATTTTCCAGCAGCGAGGTGAGCAGGTTTGTTACACATGTTGCCCATTCACAGGCCCAGAAACTAAAGGGCTGACTAGCCATGAATTGAGAACTCTAAAGTTATAAGCCAATATAAATTCTTTGCTCTATGTTAAAGAAAGAATTATCCAAGAGACTCACTGCAATTATTGATGGTTGACTAATATAACAACAATAAAGAGCTGTAAATTAAAATCTATATCAAGTTATATTATAATAGCATTATCACATGTTACCTATTCACTTCATTCTAAGTTCTTATCACTACCCTTTGCTGTTTCTTTATATAGAATCCACACATTCACATTAGTCTTAAATCTAATTTTTCCACAAGAACACAAAGATTATTGCATTGAGTGGAAGTTATTATTTTCGCTTACTCATTATTATTGAGTTCACAATGAAATAATACCAACAAATAATTCTCATTACACTTTTGTGGTTGGTTTTGTTTGCATAATTTTGTTTTGTGATAACAAAGTAGAGGGTTTTGATTTTAAAAAAGAAGACTTGATTGGAGAGTTCTTTATTAAAATTTATCATGAGTTAAGTACTATGTTAGTTTACAATCCTATCTCCATAGTGATCCTCACCATCAATACCTCTTTTCTTGCAACAGCTTCCTTAACTATGTTTCCTATTTTTTAGTTTTGTCCTTCTGCAATACCTTCTTCACAAAGGCTGATGTGAAGATGTTCCTCACATTATTCAAAAGAAAATCCAAATGTTTTGGTTTATAAAACCATGCATGTTCTGGTCTTATCTTCTTGGGCTAAAAATACTGCCATCTGCCCACTCCTTCAAGATCTTCTTCCTTATCATTCAAATAGTTGCTTAATCTTCACTCTTTCTGAACTTTCATCCAAGGTAGCCACCAAGTTACACTTTTTCATGCTATGTATATTATGAAGTTTACAATTCTCTAAAGCTATTTGTGTGGTTAAAGCCTTTAATGATATTTAAGAAAGAAACTGCTTTGGATTATTTCTATACATACATGTGTTCTCCATTTAGACTTAATTCAGAATTGAGCACACCAGCTTCTTTGGTACTCATATCTTTTATGTTTATATTTCTTCTCTCTTCATTGGATAATGCCTATCAGTGTCCTGTTAAAAGACCTTGTTCCAGGGCTACGTCACATTGCTATCCCACGCATAGAATGTTCTGAAATGCTTCACCTTGGACCTATTATGTATGATTATCTGTATTCCAGTCACATATACTCAGGAGGCCTTACTTATTTTAATTGTAATTGTGTCCATAGAGGGCATGGTTGTGTAACTCTAATATCCACCCTAACACCTCTACTCAGTTACAGTATAGTTTTCTCTTCTGAACTAGATATAAATGACTATGAGCAATAAAATAAATGGGTGTGCCTTTTTAACATGCATTCTTTCCACTCCTAAGAATGCCTAAGAAAGGACATCTCTGAGAAGATTTTGTGACAGAAATGTACCTCCTCGCTTTGGTAATGAAGAAATAAATTCAAAAACACCTTAGACACCATATATATGGACTGGTTATATAAACGGGGGTATAACATTCTAATGACTTTAAAGTCAACAACTTAATTACCAGTTGCTATATGGCTGGCATTGTGTAAAGTATTTTATCCATATTCCCACTTACGTTGTCCATCAGAGCTATGAAGTATCAAATTTCACCATATATATCCATAATTGTCCTTTGCAATGTCTTTTCAATGGATGGATTACAGGTTCATGCTATCAAACATGGAATTTTACATGGATGCTGGTGGTCAGGAGTCATATCCTCATGCTTATCAATGATAAGTATCAAGTACTTAAGCACTAAATCATCTCCCCAGCCCCCATTTCATACACACACATATGTATATATATATACATATATACATATATCCTAGTATATCACCCACTTTAAATGAAATAATTCATGTTAAATTAGAAATGTATAAATGCACAAAATGTATTCATCCAAAATTACATATAAAGTACCTCTTGTATCTACTCTTTACAATTACAATATTTTCAAATACTTTTGAAAGCTGATAATCTTTGTCATGTGGCCAAAAGGCTCTGTGCCACAAATGTAGTTTTCCATCCTATTTCTGTTCAATACTATAAATATTTATCATTCATCCTGACTATGTCCCCCATTTCATACCAACCAATTAATTAGACAGCACTTTGGATGTACATCAAGTACACTTTCTACTTTAAAGCAGACTGAGAAGAACTCCTCCTCCTGGCACTTTATGTTTGTCATCTGTACCTGAAGTCAAAGCCACTCTGTCTTTACAAATTCCTCTGTAGCAGTACCTTCTTGATGCTGGGACAAAACATCTGAGCAGATGCAGCTTATAGGAGGAAAGGGTTTATGTCTGGCTACAGTTATGAAGATTCCTCATGGCTGGAAAAGCACATCAGAGCAGACATCAGGGTGCCTGCTGTATCACATCTTCATGGCAGCCAGAAGGAAGGAGTCTGAGGACAGGGTTGGGAGTTGGGCTCTGTTGCGTCAAAGCCAGCCCAAGTGACATAACTCCTCCAGCAAGTGTTTATCTCTCAATGGCTCCACAACTTTTCCAAATTGCTATGAGCTGGAGACCAAGTGTAATGGTAAAGTTTTGTTGTCAACTTGACCTTTCAAGTAATCTTGGTGGGTCTCTGAGGATGTTCATAGGAAGGCAGCCTCTCAGTAGGGGGCAGGATGTAAGGAAGCTCAAAGGAGCTAGAAGTAAACATCCTTTCCTGTGTGGGCAGTTCAGAAAGGAAATTCCAGAGACTCAGGAAGCCATTAAGTCTGGGATAGAATTGCAAGACCACACCCTAGGGCTATATAAAGGTGAAAGAATTCTCTCCTTGCCCTCCTGCCTGTTTGTTTGCTAGTGTGTTTGTGTGTGTGGTGTTGGTGATGGGTTTCTCTCTCTGCCTGGACCTGTGAAAGAGGACCAGCCTCTTTCACTTTTATGGGACTTCCCCTGGATCTATATCTTGAATAAATCGTTTCCTCCCATAAACTGTGCCTGGTTTGGAAATTCATCCCAGTGGTGTGTGGCTGACTGCAACACCAAGTATTCACAACATATGAGCTTATGGGGATATTTCATTCAAAATACCACATACTGCATCTTTCAGGGATAGTTTATAAGTGAAATCTCATCATGTTATAAGGGCTGGTGATAATGTTACTACATATTCTTAGATGTACTTGTTTCATTGAGATCGTTTGGGCAAGAGTACATAGAAATAATCTAAATTGTATTATCTTTCTTTCCTAAATGTCATTAAAAGATTTTACCACACAAATAACTTTTTAAAATTGGAAATGTATAATATGCATGATATGAGAAGGAAGAGATAAAATGCAATAAAACAATGAATGGGTACTTATTTAATTTAATTATTTATGTTTTTATGTTTCACATAGCATATCAGTTACTTTATAACAAAATAATTCACATTGAAATAAAAGTATAAAAATATATTTAATCCCAACTCCTCCCTTCCCTTACTTTTCACTTAGCCACTTTTTCTCTCTCCACAGATGTATAAGAAAATTGGATGTATCAACATTTCTTTATCTTATCTCTTGATGAAAGGTCATAAATTAATGCCAAGCTTTCTATCTTTAGGGTGAAACACAAGACACTTATAACCAAACAATAACACACTTATTTCTTCCTCTACTTCACCATTCCCATCATGAACAGGCTTCTTTCCAAGTCATCAATTATTTTATTCCTAATTTTAAAGTATAAAATAAAGACAGTGAAGAATATACCAGAAAAGAAATTGGCAATGTGTGTGAGTTGTGTTAATGGAAGCTTCATGAAAAATGGTGGGCAGTTAAGTAGGCACAAACCAAAAAGACTTGAGGATATGTCCCTTGACTCTTACACACTCTTCCTTGTAAAGATATTCATACTACATAGCACCTTTATCTACTAAACTGGTGCTAGCTGAAACCCATCTGCTCCTTACCATGCATATAAGATGGGTGAATGCTGTCAAAGGAATATAACGGTGTTCATTCTCGTGCTATGGGTGAGAATATGGCCATTGTGTAGAAGGGGCTAAAACAAATATAAAGACTACGTGAAAAGATTCGAAAGATTAATCGTAAGAACAAAATGAAATATGGTGAGTGTAAGTGAAAAGACTACTGAGAATTAAGACCACGTGGTTGTCAAGGAGACATCAAGCCATACTGGCTTACAACCTAGCTAGAAGTGGCATTCCTAAGGGAAAGAGTTCCCCTAGAGTTGTAAGGACACTTGCATTCTTAAACAGCATGTGGAGAAATAAGCCAGGCTAAAACATCCGTAACCAAACAATGCTGGGAGAAATACCAACAAACTAGGAATGCCAAGGTTGAATAAATATCTGTGTAAAGAAAGGAATGCCAGAGAACAATAAGTGTCCTTTTGCTACAAGGAACTGAAGGATAATTACCTAGTAAGAAATACAAAGTGACCTTGCTGGGGTTACTGTGGATCAGCTGCCCGAAAAACAACTTTTATGTTAACTTACTCATAATAAAATTAAATCCTGAGTCATTTGATCACTCATTGGTAAAACAAACCTTGAAGAATGCACATCCTATGGGTAATGTGGGTGTGTACCACCAGCTGACTGCTGGTGCTGCATCAAGAAGTCATGGTCACTGTCTTCTCTAAGAGATAGTACAAGGCAAGCACATCATACAAAGAAATCCATTTTCTTATAAAGCCTGCCTGGCAATTGGGTTTAGGCTTGCATACATGAGACTCTCAATTGCTGTTTGATTTCCATTGAACAAAACAGTAATTTTTAACTATAGCTAAATCATTATGAATATTAAAATTTGGCACCTTTGGAACACGATTTAAAGAAACAAAACTCGTGAATCTATTAGTGATTCACTTATGATTAATCTTTTAATTGATTAGTCTTTATATTCACTAATAGAATAATTTTTATAATTGTTGGTATCATTCTTTTTACATAGGACTTATTTGGTATGTTTCACATTATTTTTATTTGTGGGGTGTGTGTGTATACAGTGGTGTGCAATGGAATGTGTGTATAGTGTGTGTGTGTGTGTGTGTGTGTGTGTGTGAAGATGTGTGGCCCTGTGTGCACCTGTGTGGATACAAGAGAACATCAGATGTCTTCCTCTTCACTTATCCACTTGTTTCCTTGAGATTCAATCACTCAATATGGAGTTGCTGTTTTCACTGTTTGGTCACAAAATCCAACAATTCTCTGGTCTCCAATCCCTGTAAGACAGGGATTACAGACATGCGTGGCCATACCAGGCTGTTTATGTGAGCTTTGGGGAATTGAACGTGGGTGGTCTCAGACCTTCTCAGGCCCTCCTCAAGCTTGTTATCAATCAGTCATTAGCCCCTTCATTTACATTTTTAATAAAGCAAATATCTCATTCTTCAATATAGCTCAAACTTTTTTTTCCTCTTTTTTAAAATTTTTTTATTGTCCATAATGAGTTACATTGTTTAGTGGGCCAATAATGAGTTGTTAACCCCTCTTAGTAGTAGGATCTGGAGAGATGGTTCTCTGGATAAAGCACTTGCCATGCCAATGTAAGAACTGGAGGTTGGATCCCTGACACCCATGTAAATGTCAGTCAGATGGCAAAGACAGGGAATCCCTAGGGCAAGGTGCCCAGCTAGATCAGCCAAATCAGTGAGCCCTGAGTGAGAGATTTTGCCCCAGTACACACAGTAGAAAGTGATCAAGGAAGCACCCTACAGCAACCTCTGGCCTCTGCAAGTATGTACTTATACAGGTATATACACCCAAACTTACATGCACCTACACACATTCAAAAATGCATACCTGAAGGCATGAATAATATGCGTACATACACACTATACATACAGAAAATTTTCTTGCAGTTTTGATTTTTTAAGCTGGTTAATTGAATTTTTTGAAATATGTGTGTGTACATATTGGCATGCCAGGGTCACTTGCCACTGCAAATGAATGCCTATCTGGTTTTTACATGAGTGGCTGGGTAATTGAACCTGGGCCTGCAGGCTTTCCAAACAATCACCTTTAGCTGCTGATCCATCTCCCCTGCCTAAACTTATGTCCCTAAGAATTTTTTTGTTCAATTTTACTATATTGCCTGGCAAAGGCTACGGTAGCTTGAATGTGAATGTATGTTGCCCATAGCCTCAGTTATATTTGATTAAGGTGAAGCTCCCTGCTTCAGTTTCCTGCAGCCAGCTGGAGGAGCTCACTTAGGACCAGCCCCAAGGTATGTTTGTGGGTCAATCTTGATTCCAGCCCAAAGCTATGGAGAGGGTAGTTGGAGTTCTGATGGTTCCTGCTTGCTGCTTGTTGGTGTTTACCGCTGAAGTTGTCTCTCTCTGCTTGGGTGTATAGAAATAAGCAGCTTCTTTTGCCACTGATGGTTTTCCCTGCATTTGTAACTGAAATAAACCTGTTCCTCCCATAAGCTGTGTTTGGTTGACTGTTCATCACAGCAGCATAGAGTTGACTACAACAAAGGGTAAATAAATTTGTATGAGTTTATGTACACAGGAGTAGTCAGTAGGCACTCAACAGAGCATCCAGTTATTCTCCCTACGAATCATCTTAATGCGAACAAACATTAAAGAAATAAGTGGAAATTCAATTGATCCAAAGAGAACTTTAAATTAAACTGTCTTCTGGATGATGTTGTTCAATCTACACTTTGACAATTACAGACTTCACCCTTGGTTCCCAAATATCATTGCTGCTTTCATTCTCATATGAATGTAGAATCACAGAGGGATCATTTCCATCTTGAGTAACCAAGATGGTGCTCACTATTTAACTTGAGACTCAATAATCTCATACAGAGTTAAAGCCCTTCCATTGTAAACGCTCTTCAAAAGCTAGCAACATAAATTCATTATGAGGATGATGTCCTTTTTCTCTAACTTCTTTTTGTAATAGTAGATACAATGTTCAATTTGTATGCCAGTGAGACAAACTTGAATTAAGTGACTTGTCAACAAAAGAAACTTGAGCAATTATTTTTCATCAGATCAAGCTATTAGCAATAACATACCAGCTTAGGCTCAGAAACTATTGTGGAAGAGAGAGGGCAGGTAGCTTGTAAGAGCCACAAGGTGGTAGAAACACTGAGGCACAGCTCTCCCCTAGAGACAGAGGCCCTTATTATCTCACAGTGAACACCAATAATCCTACTGAGGATGGCCCTCAGGGAATTGAGGACTAGGGGAGGGAACATATTACAATTTATGTTAAAAATGAATTAGTCAACACAGAAAACAAACTCCTATACCATGTAATTTTTTTTCCTTTTCTTATGGCCCTGTGTTAGAGATTCATTTCAAATTCCTCCTTACAGTGATCAGCTTCACCATATGAAGTATATTTCAACTAAAATTGCTGACTAGTAGGTACCTTCTTCCTATGTCATTAGCTCAATTTATAGAAACATCTGGACTGTTGTTGTGACTTTCAAAAATAATACTTTTTAAGGAATAAAGCTTTAAAAAGGCTCTATAATAAAAATAGTAAAAATGCACAATATAAAACTGTAACAGAGCTTTCTAATGATGTCAAATGTTGATTGGAGTTTTCGTTTAATCTAAATAATAAAAAAATCCCATAGTTAATTATATTTATTCAATTATATTTAAAATAAATAATAATTTCTTGAGTTTTTAAGCTGGTTAAATTTTCTAAGTTCTTTAGGAAAGAGCTAAAATAAAAAAAGCAATCAACGTTTTGAGCAACATTAAAGGTTGTGGAATACCTCCCTGTTTTCACGTGAAAGATAAAGGTGCAATACATTTTAGGGAACAGCTTAGTCACCCCGTTGTTTTCCTGCTTTTCATCAGAAACTTCATAATGCAACAAGAATGGGCTCGTGGAAGCCATGCCTGTGACTTCGCAGGCAGCCTTCAATGTCCCTCTTTATGTTAGACTACACTTATTGCCACTTTTCAGTCCTATCACTTCAAAACAAAGTCTCATTCAGAATACCATAAAAATCACCACGAAATTATTTGACCTCTACACAGTAGGAGGATTGATCTTATGACCTTGTCAAGTATTATGATTTTTGAAGAATGGCATTCAAACTGGAAATGTTCTTCTTAATTATATTGATTATTCTGAGTATGAGGTCATCACTTGAATGTGTCTTGGTGTTTGAGGGTGTAGACCTGCGTGTGTGTGTGTTCCCATCAGTTCACGGGGATGAGAGTCTGAGAAGTTAGGAAGAGTTCAAAAGACCTTCAATGTGTTAGGAAAATTGCACTTGTAGTTATCACACATTTCAGTTTTTAAATATTATCAATATTGCTTTTGTACAATAAAAATGAGTAGTCTACTGCTGCAGTCCAACTTAATTACTTTAATCTTTCTCTGCAGAATTGGCAGAGGGTGAGACTTTCTAAACTGTTCAAAGCCTGAGCATGCTCAGTTGCAATCGCCACACCACAGGACTAGTTAAATGCAGCATGAAAATCCTGCCCTTTGTTGATGGAAAAATACAAAACCTCTGAGTTATTCCCATTGGCCTTGGGGCACACTGGCTCCTGTGTCAAGAACAGTTTAGCCCCGTGCCTTTTCCAGCATACTTGTAAATCTGATTTCCCTGTCCAGCCTTTTGAAGGGACCCTTAATTTTTCAACTGAGGCATTCAGTGTTTGAGTCACCCTGACAGCACTTGAATCCTCAGCACCTGATATGACCTGGAGGAGCAACCTCACCTCTCTGGGCAAGCTGGAGTTCACGGCCTTTCTGCTTCACAATCTACACTATGCAGGCTTCACAGCAGCACCATTTCCCAAAGCAGCTCTTTTCCTGTAATTCTGGCTGGAACATCGCTCTGCAGAGCTGGAAGTGCAGCCAAGAATCCTTGATCAGTGAGAAGGTGTCAATCAACTAGAACAGGTGAAAGTGCTCTTTTGCACAAGAGAAGGTTTATTAATTCTCTCTAGCAGTGCCTCATTATTAAATGACTTCTGAAGTCCTGAGTTGTACTTGATGTGAAGAACTGAGTCATAATGACTCATATTTGGAGAACAACTTGCTTACACATTGTCATTTAATTAATCTGGATATGGTCAATTGGCACAGCAAACATTCCAACTTCACTCTGCCATAATACACTGCAGAGACTAAGAAAAAACATGCATCCATATTCCATGTTCTCATAGATAATATTCTCTAGAAATAACAGTTCATGTTTTCTACCAGTTAAAGAATGAAGTAAGGCTAGCGGTTAGGCTATTGCCGCCAGGAAGTGTAGCTGAGGTGCTGTGGAATTTTTCTGCACTTGTTTTCAGCTGCATGATCATCAAGAGGCAACCGTGGGAGGGAAGAAGCAATTTTTAATGATTGGGGCCCACTTAACACTGCTCTTGAGCTCAGTCACAACATCAGCTTCCTGACCTGTAGCTTCCTGATTGTGATCAAGGCAGCCCCTCCCCTCCACTCACCATCCAGAAATTTTTGTCTCCTTCTCATCTGAAGGTCAGGCCTTGGTCCACAGCTGGTGGCACTGTTTCATTTGAACTTCAGGAGGTGGAGCCCTGCTGAAGGAAGTAGGTCAACTTGACATGAGTCTTGATGTGATAGAGCCTGGCTCCTTGTCCGGTTCTTTCTGTGTGTTTCCATAATTTCACAGGGATGAGAGTCTGAGCAGTTAGGAAGGGTACCAAAGATCTTCAATGTGTTAGGAAAATTGCACTTGTACTTATCACAGATTTCATTCATTCTTCAAGTATTATCAATATTGCTTTTGTGCAAGAAAATGACTAATCTACTATGGCAGTCCAAATCAATTGCTTTAATCTTTCTCTGACTGCTTATGTGACCAGTGCAGCCCCCTCCCTGGCCTGCCATAGCGCTAGAGTCATCCACCCTCTGGAATCATAAGCCAAAATAAACTCTTTCCTTCCCTAAATTGCTTCTGGTCAGGTATTTATTCAAAGTAGCAAGAAAGTAACTATTACAATGCCTGACATATTTTGAGTGGTTTTGGCTTCTTACAAGGTAACTCAGACAGAGCATCTTTGTTTTGCATGAGATCTGTTTTAAGATTACATAATACAAAAAGAATGTTTGGGATTAACAGTTCCTGGTAAGTGTCACATAATCTATTGAAGATCAGTCCTCCTCCAAGAATGCTGAATAAACACAAACTGTTTAAAGGTAGGTATAACTGAATATTGATGACACAAAACAGCAACTATGATGAAGTTTTTGAAGTTTAAAGTATCCAGATAAATAAAATATAGGAAAATTGCATATGTCAAGGAAAGCCATAAATAGAATGGAGCTACAACTGAGTTTCTTGAATGTCTTTGAAGTGGTGAAAGTTTGCATGCAGTTTAAAATCCCTGAAAGACGCACAGAAGGGTCAATAAAAAATGCATGGGCCTAATAGAGTGGATAGTAAATAACACAAATTATTGACTAATCCAAGAGGTGGCAAGTGCTATGGTTTAGATATATATGCTTTGGGTGTTCCCAAAGGTTTAGGGGTTGAAATTTAATCCTCAATTGAGAGGGTAGACCATCTACATATGGGGCTTAGAGGTACGGCTTTTGGCAGTAATTAACATTAGATAAGGTTAGTAGGATCAGGTAACCCGTCACTGAGTCCTGGTGGGTCCAATTGAAAGACCATGCACACGTATATGAATACCCTGTCTCTCGCCATGTGGAACCTTGAGCAGCCTTTGGACTCTGCAACCAGAACAGCCATCACCAAATGCAGCCCCTTGACCCTGGGCATTCAGAACCATGAGCCAAATTACACTTTTTTTTGTTTAAATTTACCCAATCTGTGCTACTGTGTGATTGGCAAAGGAAAAAGATTAATACAGCAAGAAAGGAAAGAAAAAAAAGGAGGTAGTTTCGACAAATAAACAAAATACTAAACTTAACCAATTTAGCTTTAAAGTAATTTTCATCACCGTTAAGTAGAAACAGTTAAATAAAACAGGTGAAAATTGTCAAACTGGTTAACCACCAAAACCCAATGTTGTACACAAATTATACATTCCTTACACAAATAGGAAAAGACTGAAGGGAAAGGATGCATAAAGATATGTCCTGGGAATGCCAGATGAAAGAATGTTGATGCAGGTGCACTGGTGAGAGACAAAGCGGGCTCTGAGCCATAATTACATAACAGAGAAATGTCTCCCAGTTTTCAAATAGTCTATCAAGTATAGATAATCATGCTTAATGTGCTTAGCATACCCCCAAACAAGTAAAGGGTTGATAAAACTGAAAAAATGTGATAATCACAGTCACAAATTTTAAGACACAACCTCCAGTAAACAATAAAGCGAAGGAACAATATATTAATAAAAAAAAGAAAATTTAAAAACAGGTGAGTGTTGATCTAGTAAATATATTAAAAATATTGACATGAACAATGCAGGCTTTCTGGACGTTATTGTAAAATGGTTTTAAGTACAAGAGATATTTAGCAAAATTAACCATATGCTGGTCCACATATGAGTACAGTCTGTAACTACAGTAGAGATTTTTTAAAGCTAGAAATCAATAACAAAGAGATCACGTATGTTCAAATGTATGAAAATAAAATCATGTTCCACTAAATAATGCATAAGCCAAAGAGGAAATCATAGTGGAAAATAAAAATCAAATTTTAACTGTGAGATAAATGTAATGTCTCACATAAATGAGATTTGTAAAGCCATGCTTAGGGAGAAGGCAATAGTGAAAAATAAATCAAAATGATAGAAAACAATAATTCTTATTCTAGCACAGGCAAAAGCTTTATGTTATCAAAAATAAATTTTGAATTGATTAAAGACCTGACAAAATTAAAGAAAAAGAACTATAAAGAATAGAAAACACAAATATTAACAAAATTTTATTTAAAGCAATAAAAATCTCAACAATAGCTTCTTACCAATCTGAAAGGAGAGTGAGGAAACAAAATAGAAAATCATAATGTCAACTACCCCTAAAACTAAACTAAATAATTTATTGAATAAATTGAATTTGTAATTGAAAAAGTTAGAGCACATCAGGACAAGATGGCATCACTAGTCAAACCTAATCATTTACCAAAAAGTCACAAACCTCTGTCGGTAATGAAGAGATGGGAAAGAAGGCACAATTCTTAACTGTCACATATTCTTCTTGCTAATAATTGTACAATAAAGAAATGACAGGTCAGTCTCTCTCATAAAGAAAGATGTAGAACAAAGAACATGAATAATGAATTTAGCAGCTGGGATTAAATGAAAACAAATGATGAGGAAAATAAATTTCTAGACAGAGTCAAACTTTTATACACAAATATTAAAAAAATAAAGTGTATACAAGAATCTCAATTATATGTTAAACAAGAACATGCAGTTCAATATCAACATTGTTTAAAATTTTAAATAACATGTTAATGCTATTACAATATTAAATATTAGTGAAGAAAATTTTAAAATTTAATAAACCCAGAGACTCAAGAAGGTCATAAGTCCCAGAGTATAAACACACACACAAAATCCAAATATGGGCTTTACACATTGAGTCACATCAAAATCAAATGTGTTAAGGAAAAATTCTAAAGACATCCATTTGAAAAGTTACTCTGAGAACAACAACAAAAAATAAATAAATTGAAAAAAACCAATGCAAACAAAACCCCACAATATCATGATCAACTCATTGGAAAATACACCGACAGTTAAAAATACATGACATGATGAAAGAGTGGAAAGGAAAAGAAAGCTGCCTACTTAAAATTGCAATGCATGTGAAAATGCTATTTAAAGGGGGTCACAAATTAAAATCTCATTGGCAATAAACTAAAAAGAATGTTTGTAATGTGTAGACCTTAACTACAAGAATAGAGAACTACATAAGCACATGGGTAAATATAGGAGTAAGTACAAAAACATGGTTTGTTTTTAATTCTTTAACTCTCTGATTTGGAAGTGTATCTAATGCAATAGTGATAAATTTGTGCTAACCAGCATACAATGTACTGCACCCATAAAATGAGCATAACAGGACATTGCACTCTATGGAAACCATTAAGATTAACTTGATAGGAATAGAAACTACTTTTCAATAAACTACAAAGCTGGTTATAATACTATCCACTAAAAATAAAGGGAAATATAGTAAAAGAAATGCCTATAAAACGTCATACTTTATAGGAGATTGAGATAGAATTCTACAGTAGAATGTGTGCTTAATATTCTTGGTGTCATGGGTTGAATACCTAAGAGAACAAAAGGGTGGGAGGGAGGGAGGGAGGGAGGGAGGGAGGGAGGGAGGGGAGGAAGAGACAGAATGCAAGAAGGATACTCATCTTCAGTCCTCAGCTGGAGGAGCCTTTGGGAGGTAAAGCCTTGGTGGAGGTGTGTCACTGGAGCAGACCTTGAAGTTTATTAGCCCAGCTTCAAGCCTTGTACTTAAGACTACTTTCACCCAGATATGTGACAAAAGTCCGCTCTGCCATGCTTTCCCTGTCATGAGAAAACTTCCCCTCATTCCTTAAGACTGAAATAAAACCTTGTCCTCTCATAAACTGCTTTTGGTCTGGTGTTTTGTCTCAGCAACAAGAAGCTAAGTGCAACAGAAGGCAGGAGTAAATGAAAGAAGAAAGGAAGGGAGGGAGGGAAGGAGGGTGGGAGGGCAGGAGGGAATATACTATAAAAGCTCTTTAATCAAAAAGAAGTAGGTAATAAAATAGCAGAACTAAAAAGACGCTATGTAGAATATAAACAAAAATAGTGTTTTGGTAGATACTAGACTTTATTAATAATTATATCAAATAGAAATTGACTGAATACAAGAATCAAAAAGGAAGTATTAGCAAGCATATTGTTTAAATGCTCCAAAACAACACCCTATGTATTTGAAAACTGCTGTGAAGGTAAATTTAGAATGTCTCACCCATACCCACCCCAAAATGATATGTGTGAAATGACGCCTTTGTTAAGTAGATTGATACAGCAATTTTGCAATTATACACATAAAAATATTATGGTAATACTATAAAATATATGATTGTTAGCAATTAAACTGTCAATATAAAAAGGTATAAATATAAATATGTAAGCAACATTCTCAAAAATTAACACTCAAAATTTATCAACATTTATAAAGATATAAAAAACCATCTGGAATGAACGTTGGCTTAACAAATGAACACAAATCAATATAATAATAAATCATTTCAACAAAACATAAACCAATATCACATGATATTGTCAATTGATATGGAAAGTGCATTTGAAAACCATCATTTATGTTAAAAATTATAAACTAGGAACAGAAAAAAATGTCTTCAATCTGATATAGGATATTGATGAAAAATAGATAATATGCTTGTTAATGAAAGACTGGAACATTTACTGATAAAATCAAGAATAAGAGAAATAAATATGACTTCATAAAATTTAATATTTGGAAGGAGTGTGATTCATTTGCATAGCCCTTGCCTAGGTTTGATCCTAGGGCCACAAATTTAACATTGCTGTTTTGATGAAAAGCATCAAGAAAGCAAAAGAACAACTCCACAAATCAGAGGATAGTTTTCAGATAATATATTATATTATATAAAAGATTATTGTTTAAAATGAATAAGGAACAGTTAATAAGAAAAAGGGAACTTTAAAATGACAAAGGCTAAACATTTTTCCTAATAAGCAATGTAAATAATCCAAAAACACACGAAAGGGTGCTTGGTGTCATGTCATTAGCTCTCAGGAGGTGCAAACCAAAGCTTGAATCATGTGCTACTTCCCACCCAGTAGAATAAGTACAATCAAAACAGACCAACAGTATCCATTGTGCGGACAGATGTAAATATATTGAACCTTCCTATATTGCTGCTGGGGGTGACAAAATACCATATTCATGCTAAGGAATATGATTCAATTATTGAAAGGAATGAGCTACCCATTTCTACTATAGCAGAAATCAGCCTTGGAAATCCTGTGTAAGCAGAAGGAACCCAGACACAAAGGCCTTTCTACATGTAAGTCCATTGATAAGACAAGTCTCAAATAGCAACTCCACAGAGACAAAAAGTGAGCCAGTAATTCTTAGAGGCTGAGAAGAGGGAGGAATAGGGAATAGATAATAATGGTTGTTGACTATTATTTTCATGAGGATGAAATCTTTTCAAAAGAGTTACTGAACATGGCTGGACAATTTTGTGAACATGACCACTGAAACTACACTTTTTAAAGTGGGAGAATTTCTGTTACATCTGAATTATATCTCAAGTCCAAAGGATTGGCCTGATAAGGATATGCTATTTAAATCTTTGCCAAAAGAAGTCAGGAGTCATTCTATTAGCAGTACTCAAAGTAAACTTCAGTAAAACAATATTATAGAAAAGGAGGGAAGTTAATTATGATATAGGCAACAATTCATCAAGAAGACATGGAAAGGTCTACATATATATCATCATTTTTGTGATTCTAGTTGCTCAAATACATGTTGGAAAATCTATCAGGTCTGAATGGAGAAATGGACAAATTGTAATGATAGGTACAGATTTCAAGATTCTTGTTTCTACCTATAGATTATAGAAAATCTGTAAGGATATCAATATGAAGAATATTAACACAAATTTCATTAAAATTCATCAATCCACTTAACAGTATAATACATGTCTTAACAAATTTATAGCAATATGTTTACATATTAAAAAGTAACCTATACAAGCATACAGTTTAATGAATAGAATTACATAATTCTGTGCCCATAACACAGTCTCCCATTCAGCATCTCTGGGACACTGCAGTGAATTCCCTCAGGCTATTAAAACCAATTAGACCCATTGTTGCTGTTAGCAACCAGCTCTCTAGTTGCTGTGTTGGCTGCATAGCCTTCTCTGAAATATCACGTGAATAGTCAGACAAGTAGTCCTTTCTGATTCCTTCAATGTAGCAAAATGACTCGATGTCTAACTGGATGTTACATCATCAGTGTTCTATCCCTTGAACTTGCATTTTATTCTAGCATAGAAATCTGTCACAATTTGTTCACCCAACTTACCAGGTCATAGACATTTGGATGACTTCCAGTTTTCAACTATTCTTAGTTATGCTGACAAGAACGCGAAGATAAATATCTTTGTTTTGATATATGTTTTCACTTTTGTGGGGGGTAGAGAGCTGGTACTGGAATACTTGGGTCACATGGCAAGTACATATCTGAATTTTTAGGAAATGGAAAAAGTGCTATTCAAAGCGATGCACAATTTCTTCAGTGTGATAAATAATGCAAGAGGTTCATCTTTCCACATCCACATCAGCACTTGATAATGTCTGTCTTGAAAATTGTATCCTTGATAGTGTGTTTGCAGTGGTATCTTGTAATTTGAATTTGCATTGTTACATTATTAATGATACAAAGCTTTTTTATGTCCTTGATAGGTATTGTTACATATTTTGTGGTAAAGTATCTATTAAAATATTTTTTCCTTCTGTTGGGATAGCATGGGCAACTGTCTCCTTACTAAGTTCTTCATAATTTCAGGATATATGTCCATCATAGGAAAAAAAATTATTTGAACACCTCTTCTCCCATGTTGTATTTTCCACATTTAAAGAAGAGATTGATTTGTCAGTTTTTTCCCCTAATTTTAACTAATACTCATAGTGCCCTATCTAAGAAATTTTTGGTTAATCTGAATTTTTAAGTATTTTCTTCCATGTATTTATGTCATAGTATAGTCTTTTCTTATATATTTGAGTTCAATCAATTTTCCATAGTTTTGATACATCATAGATTTTAGGGCCACTGAGACTGTTAATCACTTTAGACTTCATAATTGGTTATAAATAAAACTGGGCACTGAGGATATAGCTCAGCCCAAGATTTAACTTTGGAACTGAAAAAAAATAACATGAACAAGAATTAAAATCATATGATGTATATTCTCTAGTAAAATGGAATTAAACTATCCCTCAATTCTATCAAGCTCCTCTTTACCCTCCCCTGAAATCCTTCTCCTGCACCCCATAGCCTATGTATTCACTCTCATGTAAAGGCATATTGGTAAAAATTAGTCAGCATGTGAAAGAAAAGATCAATGCTTGTCCCTCTGAGCCTGGGATACCTGACTCAGTATAATATCTCCAGGTCCATCAGTTTTCCAGAAAATTTCATCAATTCATTTTTATTCATGACTATATTTTTTATCATGTATATATGCCACATTCTCATTATCCATTCATCTCTGTGGATTCTATTTCCTTACTATTGTGGATAGAGCAGCAATAAACAGACTTGTGCAAGTCATGTCTGTGGTATAATAAAGTCCTTTGAGTATGTGCCCAAGAGTAGTAGGAATATGCTGGGTTGTGTGTGTGTGTGTGTGTGTGTGTGTGTGTGTGTGTGTGTGTCTGTGTGTGTGTGTCTGTGTGTTCATGTGTGTGCATGGTTGTGTGAGTGTAAGTGCACACATTCCACTGCTGACATGTAGAGGTCAAGAGACAACTCTTGTGTTTGTTGTCACCTGTCCACTTCATTGGAGGCAGGGTTTCTCGCTCTGGGTTTTGGCTCTCTTTACACATCTTCAGAGACATTCTCCTGTTCTTACTTCTGTGTCCATCATCATCAGCATTCTGGGACTACAGAAGCCCACCAGAACTTCTGGCTTTTGACATCGACTTTTACATGGGGTCTGGGGATCAAACTTGGGTAATACCAATCCAGCTTGAGCTATGGACTGGCACTTTACTATCTCCCATACTCCACCCATTCTCTCCACCCCCCCCCCATTTTTTAGAAACTAATTTCTACAGTGGCTGCACCATTTTACATTTCCACCAAGACACCACCAAGAGTGAATAATGACTCCTCTTTCCCAGTACCCTCAGTAGCATTTATTACCATTTGTTTTCTTGATGATAGCTATTCTGACTCTGGTGATATGCAATTTAATAGCAGTTTTAGTTTTCATTTCCCTGATGGCTAAGGATGTTGAATACTTTTAAATATATTTGTTGGTAATTTGATTATCAGTTATTAGAATATTTTAAAGAAACAACATTACTATATATATATATATATATATATATATATATATATAATGGAAATGCCTCAAAATTATTATTGAGGCTAAAAAGCCCCATTGTCTGCTGACTGAAAGCTAGAGAACTAGGAAAGCCAATAGTATAATTTAACACCAGCCCAAAAGGCCAGAAAGCCAGGGAGAGGTCTAAGCCTAAGAACCACAAGGGACCCACTCTGCCTTAAATCCCAGAATACTAGGTCTGAAGGCAGAAATATGGATGGTCCAGCTAAAGAAGAAAAAGAAAATTTTTTTCCTTTCTTCTTTCTATTCTAATTAGGTCCTATATGGATCTATGAAAAATATCATTAGGAAATGAAATGCAAACAAAATATTGGGAGAAAATATTTTACAACTATGTATTTTATAAATGAAATGCATCAAGAAAATATGCAGAATATTTTATAAGGCTACTATATACTTAAATGTATGAAGAAAATAACCTAACTAAATTTTAATAAAATATTTTTAAAATAATTCACAAAATAAAAAATAAAACGAGATAAGAATAATCAATAGCATCATGGAAATATTGAAATTCTTATTTAACAATAAAATTTGTTTCTCTTTTGAAATTCTTTTTAAAAAATATTTTCTTTATTTTGTTAACTATAGCTGTTGTGTAACTTTTATGCTTATTCCAACATCTGGGTCATTAAAAAATTAGTTTCTGTTTATGTTTTTGTTTGCTTTGAGACTGGACCATATTTCCTAGTGGTTTGTATGTTAAATATGAATGTATCAGAGGTCAGATCCTCCTCATTACATTGACTTCATGAAGCAGAGGAGGAACAAGAAGTGGGGCTGAATAATAAAACCTCAAGTTTTGTGCCCAATGACCCACTTCCTTCCTCCAGGAAAGTTCCACACCCTAGATGTTCCATAGTTTTCCCAGTCAGCACAACTAGCTGGGGACCAAGTATTCAAAGACATGCTCCCAAGGAGGACATTCCACATTCAAACCACAATACACAGAGAAGGTAAAAGGTCTTAAAATCTTCAAAATTGAGCACATAATCTTTATTGTCAAATCTGTTTTTGCAGCCACATCTCTTCTAGCATAGCTGCACATCACATTAGCATCATTTGTGCATGTGTCTGAGTCTTATTCATTGTCTCTGAAATGGTCTTTGAATGAATGTTCATGAGTACTATAAGCAGAATCTCTGTGAAGCTGAAAATTCACATGCACATATATATGAACCTGAAATGACCTCATATCACAAGTGATTGGAACTACTTGTAATTTGAATGTGAATTTATGTCCCTTGTAGCTCCAGGTATTTTTTGTTAAGTTGAAGCTTCCTGCTTACATCTCCAGCAGCTTTCTGGGGGAGGTTTCACTGGGGGAAGATCTGAATAGTCCTAAGGCGTAGAGAACATTTGAGCTCTGGAGGTTCTTGCTTGCTTTTGGTGCTGGTTGTATGGGGATTTCACCCTTCTTGAATCTATGGAAGTAAGCATCTTCTTCCACCATCGATGGAATTTGCCTTGGATTTGTAAGCTGAAATAAATACCTTCCTCCCATAAACTGTGTCTGGCTTTGTCCCAGCAATGTGGAGCTGATACAATAGAATTGGCACCAGGGAGCTGGTGCAAGGAATATGACTATGCGGATTTTGATCTTTTGGAACTTGTGTACTGGAGGATTGTGGATGGATTTGGTACTTAAAACTGAAGAAGCCATACAGAATGGTAAGACAAATTTTATGGGCTATTCTGGTGAGAGTTAAAAATGCTAAGTGCAGAGAGAATTGTCTTTGCTTATGAACTTTCAAAGAGGAAGGAAAGACAGGAGCAAATCTTGTTGGAACTGGGCAACTAGTATAAGAGCCAGCTGTGTCCTGATGCCCATGCCCAGAGAGTTTGATCAAGGTTAAAATTAAAAGTAATGGACTGGTGCTGGTGGTGGAAGGTATAGAACTGAAGAATGTATGATTTCAAGTTGGAAAGATTCATGCAAGTTTAAAGTTACCGGCACAGAGATTGACTTTAGGTTGATAAAACTGCTATTGTTAACAAGATTACCACCATTAAGGGTAGGCCAACTGCTATACATTGAAGGAATGGAAAAGATGCCTGAGGGTGATGTCCACCCAGAAAAGGCTGAATGGTAGAAATGCAAACTGTTTTGAAAGGAGATGACTGACAGGAAGAATTCTAAAGGTTCAAGGTCAAGATTTATTTATTCCCTTTTATTATATTATTAACAAAATGTCTATGTCACTGCACACTGTGTAGTGGTTTTAGAAACATGAAAAATGGATGGAAGCCAGTCATTAAGTGCACATGGTTCTAGGAGCCACTGCTGAGATGTAGCATGTGAAGCAGATTATTTCATTTTTTTCTTCCTAAGAAGTAGACATGAGACCATGGCTAAGTCAAAAATAGAATCTGTTCCCCTCAAATGCAGCGATTGGTCTAGGGAATGATATGTCTCAAATAGTTCCCTGTGTAGAGAGGCCAGTGAGAAATTATGATTTGCAATGGAGACCTGCAGGTGTTTTGTTCATACCAAGATTGTGCAAAGGCTACCATGGATGGCTGGTGGCTCATGGTGAAAGTTTTACCCTGGTTACTTAGCCCAGCTGGAGAGACAGAATTTGAAAATCCAGAGATGGTCATCACTGGTTATGGATGTTGGACTTGAACTGCAGATGTTTGCCTGATGGTTATTGGTTTTTCATTGGTCCAATCTCTCTTTGTTATGCCTTATTGCAATGGAAATGATTACTCTGTGCCATTTTGTGTTGGAGGTATGTAAGTTGTTCAGAGAGTTTTAAATCTTAGATGTGACTTTGGATTTAGGAACAATCTTAATGTTGATAAAGCTTATGGGGACCTTTGAAGTTGGACTGAATGTAATTTGCATTGTAAAATGGTCATGAGTCTATGGGGTCAGGGTCAGAATGTGATGCTTTGAATGTGAATGTACATCCTGCATAGCCTCCACTATTTTTAATTAAGCTTATGCTTTCTGCTTTGAAGACAGCTGTAGGAGGTGTCACTGGGGGCTGGATCTGACTTCCCATCCAAAGGTGTAGAAAGAGCAATATGAGCTCTGGCAGTTTGATGCTTTTAACACTTCACAGTACAACCTCTTTACTCAGGGCCCACCTTCTCTTTATAGGAAAGTTACTTTATATCTACTAATAGGCCTTTCTTTAGTCAGTAACAGCATATTTATCCTGATAATTTCTGATTAGAAATATCATCAGTTCTGTCTCTGAGAAAAGTATATGGTGGTTCATGTTCAGAACCTATTAGGTCAAGAAATACAAATCAAGAATTTCGTCTGGAAAGAAGAGAGGTCATTGTGGAAAGCAATACAGGTCCTTTCTATTTGTAGTTTACTTTTTGGAATCCATTCCTGATATATGACAGGAATTCAACTTAAGCACACTTAGAGAAGAATAAATCTCAGGTGAATAATGACAGTTCTTCCTTGAGCTGTGGATGAATCTGGGGCAGAGAAGGACTGTCTTTCAAGAGTTCGTTCTCCTATTGCCTTTCAGAATACATCTACACAAGTATTCTGTACCTGTATATCCATCTTATCACCATTGCTCATATGCCATGCCTCATGGAAAACCTTAATTGGAACTATTTGAGACATTTCATACCCTATACCAATCACTGCATTGAGAGGAACAGGTCCTATATTTGACTTAGCCAGTGTCACATTACTACTTCTGAGGAAGAAAAGAGTGAAATACAGTCTGCTTCCTCAAAGGTAGCCTTTCTTTGCTGAATTAACTGCAACTGCAAAATTAGGCATAACATTAAAACTCCCTCATTAAACTAGAAGCCTAACCACACGTAGTCCCCTCCTAAAGTTGTTCAACACGCTAGGTCACTGACACCTGCCAACTCCATTTGACAGCCTGCTTTGTCAACTGGCTTCCTGCGAGGTCCACCCAAAGGCCAGGTTTTGAAATAAGAGAAAGAAAAGTCCCTTCCCTTCTCTATTCTCTAGCTGCCCTTAGCTCTCTCTCCTCCCATTGTCCCACCTCCTAGAATTTTGGTTCCTCTAAAGTAGCTTAGGCTCTTTTTGGCAAATAAAACCCACTCTAAGACCCTGTAGCCCTGGAAATGGCAGTACTTTCCTGCTAAGAATTATGAAAGTGTTGCTCATGGCCCCTATCCTTGCTTCTCCATTCTAAGTGTCCTCTATGGAACTATTGCAGATGGGTGCTATTCTCCTGGCAGAACTCTGGCTAAGGTAGACAATTAGAGGAAGGGTGCCACTATATAAGGATAAGGGTTCCCAAACAGAAAGATTATTTGTGTTTGGCTGACTCAAGGGGTTACTAATGTCTGAAAAGTAATTATTTTACAGATTAAGCATGAATGGGCAGGGTAGTTTTCAATGCCTGAAGTTCTATCTGCCTTCATTCTGTTCAGGGTTGATGCAAACCCAGGGAGATTCTACCTGAACTGAGAGAAGGAACAGTAGTGTATCTTCTCTTCTTGGTGAGATGTGGCTTCCTTGTCAGGTAGCACAGAACTCCTGGGAACTAAGAGACAACCAGTAACCAGTCTTAGCAGGAATGAATAGGTTCTCTCACTGAAGGTCTGCTCACATATGCCTGGTCAGGAGTGGCAGCACTCAAACAAGCAAAATTCACATTCCTTCCACCCACCCACACACCTTCTCTGAAACCTCCTCAGTGAGCCACCATCCCAGGAGGAGCCCTAGCTGCTGCTGGGTGTGCCCTGATACTTCCTACTTCGATGGTAGCCTCCCTGGGAAATGGGTGACACTGGGCTGGGTGGAGGGAGGCAGTCAGTACATAGAGCATGGGGTGTGGCTATGAAGGCCATGGCTTCACACCTTGCTTTTTGATGGGTTCTAACATGCAACCTCCCATCATGGCTCTCTTTTCCATCTGAAAACTGAAGGAATTGGGTGGATAAGAAATCAACCCAAGTATTCTATGATTCTGTGCTTCATTATGTGACAAAACCAAGTTATAGCTACTGTTTCATCAGAACTGTTGAAACTGTGTAAGCCGCACCTCCTGTTTGGGCTAAGGTAGTTGATAGAGACATGGCATGTCATTCAAAGCTGTGTCTTTCTTTCTTGCCACAAACCGCAGATCGCTGATTATGGAAACTTTATGATCAGGCCTCTGTATAGTCAGTTGGTCATCTCCCTTTCAAAGATATTTAAGAGGTGATTTATTTTACTGATGACATTTCAAGATCAACATTTTCCATGCTTCTTATCCATTGTATTCGAACCACCCCCATCTTCTTCAAAGACCTTTCTTGTCATTTCAAGCAAGAGAGAAAGGAGGAATTGACACTTTTCAGCGCACCTCATACACTGTCACTCTGAGAACTGAATTACACAGCTGTCTCTGGACCACACATCTGGGTCTCCAGGGCACCATGCCCATGAAGGCCGGGGTCTTTCTTCTTATTGCTTGGTGAATGTTTTATTCACTGAGTTTAATGTCCCCCACAATGCCTAGAACAGTGTCTGACACACAGAAAGTATCGATAAGCATTAGCTGAAATCAATCAATTAACCAGACAGGTGCAGAATTCTCCACACTCCCTCCTTTCCTGCTGCCAGGATGGTCTATAACTCTGCCTCGACTTTCTAGTCTTTTCTGGATGCACCTGTCCTTTGGTTTGTTAGCACCAAGGCCAGGGAGCTTTCTCTACCCAGGGGTTCAAGGAACCTGCCTCACACGTGTCACAAGGAAGGGAAAGAGGGGCTTCTCCCAGAAAGACTGAAGCTCAAATCCCAGACTTCCCAAGGACATCCTTTAAGAAGGCCTCAAGGTCCCTGGGGCTCACTCTGGGGGGAGGGCGCGGTTCTACAGCCGGTCTCGATGGGGCGGGGTGGGTGGGGGCAGCCAGGTCCCCGCAGCCCACGGCTGCCCTTGGCCTCGCGAGGCTGGGCCCGGGCGCCCCGAGCTGCAGCAGGAGGCGGGGCCGCGCTCCCCTCGGGGACACTGCGGCGGCGGCGGTGGCGGTGGCGGGGCGGCCCGCGGAGGGCGGGGCGGCGGGCGGGCGGGCGGGCGGCCGGGGCGCTGCGCGCTGGGGCGGGCGCTCGGCGGCGGCATCCTCTCTCCTCCGCTTCCCTTCCTCCCGCTGCATTCTCTCCTTTCTCCGTTCTCTCCCCCGCGTCCCCGGTCCCGTCTCCTCCTCTCTTCCCGCGGAGGGCTCTCCCGAGCCGGGGCAGCCGCGGCGGCGGGTGCATCCAGGTTCTGCGCCCAGGTAAGAGACCCGTCCCGGCGCGCTCGGTGGCCAGCGCGGGTCCCCGGGCCTCGGGGAGCCGCTGCGGGCGGGGAGCCTGGGGCGCGGGGAGCCGGGGGCGCGGGGTGCCGAGGGAGCGGGGGCCGGGGGCACGGGGACCAGGGGGGCTCGGGGAGCCGGGGGAGCGGGGAGCCGGGGGGCGCGGGGTGCCGAGGAAGCGGGGGCCGGGGGCACGGGGACCAGGGGCTCGGGGAGCCTGGGGAGCGGGGAGCCGCTGGCCTTGGCCGCGGCGCCTCCCGGCCCTCGCAGGTGGGCGCTGTCCAGGCCCCTCCTCGCCAGGTGTCACGGTGCCAGGGGGCCTTGCGCTGCTACCCACGCTCCGGATTTGGACCTTGAAAAGACTGGAAACTTCGGTCAGGTTAGGATACTGTTTGGAGAGCTAATGTTACCTGAGCTGTAGAAAAGGAGGGAAGTGAATTATGCAAAGATCATGGAAAAAGAGGAATTCACCGTAAAGGGGTGTGTGTGTGTGTGTGTGTGTGTGTGTGTGTGTGTGTGTGTGTGCAGAAAACTGCACATGGAGGAAATGAGTGAGGGAGCCTTGCAAAATTCAAATCATGATCCCCTGTCAGAGGTAGAGAAAGAAGACTGATGTATACTGGTAATTTTAGGGAAAATGTTGAATCTTGTGGGAGGGCGGAGTCCAAAGGTAGGAGTCTGGGAGAGCTTCAACTTCCACGCATTCTTTTTTTCTTTCTAAGGATGGGTGCAAAGCCGAATTTATCTGTCCTTCACCTCTTTCCATAAGGCTTTTTTTGGGAGTGGGGGACTGCAGCGATGACCGCCTTCCCCAGGCTTGTCTTTTGTCTAAGGATGGGGATTTTTAGAAAGCGAATATATGTGTGCAAGGAGCCAGGAGTGGGGAGGTGTCTGTTTGGGTGTTATTCTTTCATGGGATTCAGGATTTTGCCACACGCTCCTTTGTCACAATTGCTCTATGCCATCTGTTGTGAGCCTTTAGCTTAAGGCGTCCAGGACATGGGTCTTTTTCAACTATATGTGAAGCTTTTTTGTATATACTCATATGTGCACACATATAATTTTCTGTAAACAGGTTACAAAATGGAGTAAATAGTTCTAAGATGAATCTTTCAAATTTTTTCTTTGAGGGTTTGAGGATATGTTGTGAATGAAATCAGTAGTGCCACTCCCCCCCAAAACGGTGTTATATAGTTTTGGATGTGACATAAAGGAATTAAAAAAGGTTACTAAGGAACCAACTCAAATGTTTAAGATGTAATTTATTTTAAACAATTTTTTAGAAGAAATGACTGCAAACTGAAATTGAGGCTTGCAGCCACTGTGAGGCGATGGAGAACAAAGCCTTTTATGTGAGCCACATTATGCAAAATGCCCCAGTGCCTGAGCGGCAGGTACCAGCCCAGTTTAAAAGCAGAGCACTGTCACCCTGTCATTTTACTGTGGGCAATTATGATTTTCTTGGCAGTCAAAATAGATTGAATAAATAAATGTCCTTTAGAACGCATTTGATTTCATGCCCAAAGGAAGATTATAGCCTTCCAACAGAATATGACAAAGTAGTCCTTTAACCACCCTGTCTATGTTTTAGAAAACCTTATGCATTTGTAAATCATTTTGTCACCTCCCTCCATGCACACAAAGCATCTCCCCTTTAAGAAAAGGTAAAATAAACGTTTCTCTTTTTTTTTCTTTCTTTCATTAGGGGGCATTTTGTGTGTGTGTGTGTGTGTGTGTGTGTGTGTGTGTGTGTGTGTGTGTGACTCAACCTTGATTTCTTCATGTTTTTGTTTGGTTCTCAGAGCTTCAGGTTGACATTCGTGGTTTGGATATTATTAGAGCTAGGCCTTTAGGGTCAGAGGTACATGTTGCTTGTGGCTTATATCTGCTGGTGGTTCATTTCATTCCATTTATTTTCTTTATGTTTCACAATTTATTATAAAATCTATTTCCAAAGGGTTTTTTTTAGCTCTCTTTTAAGGGGGAAATTATTTAATTTTATCAATACATCTAAGCTATTTAAAAATTGAGCTTCCATTTAAATAATATGTTAGTGACACAAATGTCTATTTTCTTTATTTCTCGCTTGTCTCTAGCCCATCCCCCATCTAGCAACCTTTTAATTAATTAATTAATTTTTTTTGTCTTCTGTTCCTGGATGCTTTAGTTTCCTAGTTGTGTCTAGCCTACACAAGCCCAGCCAGTGCAACCATGCATTTGGAATTTAGGATGGACTCGCTCCACGGCAGTTCACTTAGGATGACTTGTTCACAGCACCTTCTCAGGGAGGAGAGGGAGGAAGAATGTGCTGAGAGAGCATGACCCAGTGAAACTGGTACAGCCATGACCTCATCCTTGTAGGTGCCTCTGAGGTTCCTCTCAGTGGAAAGCAGACACCAGAGGCACACCTTCCCCCAGCAGCCTCTGCTGAGCCTGAAGGAATGCTTTCTCTTCTGTGTATTTCTTTTCAGGGATCTTAAAGTTGGTCAGAAATATACAGCCAAAATGAAACTTGGCACAGAATGCTCTAGGCCTGAAGGAATAATTTCATTCTTTATCCCTTTTGGTTAAACCAATTTTCAAATTCCCTGAATGCCAGAAGGAAGAAGGAAGAAAATGACTGTTGGTAGAATTTTGCATATTTTCTTATGAGACGTGTGCTTTGTTGTTGAGTTATACAGGCAATTAGATAACAAACTGGACTGTTGTGCTTTTGACAAAGACAGTTCCATATGGCCTTTGCAATTAAGTGGTTATTTCATTTGCTTAGGTGTACACATGACAGCTAAGTGCACTCCTAAATGATTCATTGATGTGTCTGTGAGCAGAGCACAGAAAACCAGCCTGGGAACTGTAGGCTGGCTCTGACTAGTGAATTCTTTTCCATGCTTAATTTCCTCTTAACAGATTAAGGTAAAGAAATAGATCAAGAAAGCACCCTCAGAGCAGCATTCCTTAATGCTAAAAGTAAGCATTTAGATAAATGCATGAACCTGAAGGTGTGAGTTTTAAAACAATGTCTGATTCCTGTGGTGTCTGGTCTAATCTCAGTTTCTTCTTTCTGCTTTTTTATTATTATTTCTGTGTCTTACTAATGTGATTGTCTTCATGTACTGAAGACCATTTTATATAAGGACAGTACTTTGATTAGTTCACTGTGTTTTCTTCCACTATTCTGTTTAACTTGATGTTTGAATGTACTGTTCTCTAGATATTATTGCTTTGATGTTCCTTTTACTCCCTTGATACAAATTTGGACTTTCTCTTTCATGTAGGGGGAACATCTGTTGCCATTCTTTCATTCATTCATTCATTCATTCATTCATTCACTAATTCATTCCAAGAAACACTAAGATACCCTCAAGGAATTATTATGGATCCCAAGCATCGAAAGCACATAAGGAGCTGTGTGCCCAAAGAGTAAGAATCATAGGAGAGGGCTGTGGGAGAGTTTAGGTTTGTGGGTAGGGGGAGAAGAAGAGGCAGAAAAGGAAATTCTCAGCTGCTAATGTTTGTCCTTGTAGGATGCAGATGAGATTTGGTCGACGTGGGCGGAGAGGGAAGCAATCTGTTTTGCTTTTCTACCTCAACACATTGTTGTGCCCCCTTCCCTCTCTGGTCATTATTACATTGAGCTAAGGCTGTGAGTGCTTCCTCATGAAAATTACACAGGATGCTTATTGAAACCAGGTCTGTTCTGAATTAAAAATTTAAAACAATCTGAATACAATTAGTTGTCTTTATGAAAACCATTTTGAATCTATCCCTTGAACTTTGATCCTTCGTGTTCAAGAGATAAACTTTCCTTTGGTAGTACTTTCACCATGAGAGTTTTTGCTTATATGTGCTAGTGGAATTGTGTACTAATTCAAGCAGCAATAAAGAACTCCAAATCCTCTTTCAGTCTATCGTTAAGTTTATATTATGATCATGGGGAAAATTGTAAACAATTTTTTATTCAGATACACACTAGAAGGGACAAATTAAAAAATAATATATATGTATTTGTGTGTGTATGATTTTTGAGATGCTAATGAGTATTTTAGAACCATCTTGTCTTCCTTCCTGTATTTCTTCCTTTCTTTTTGTCTGAATTTCTTTAGTGACAGGGAGCTTCCTATCTAGTCAGGGCTGGCCTCAAGCCATCCTCTTGCCTCCCCAGTGCACCATCACACCTGGCTAAAATAACTTTTTTTTTTTTGGAAACCGATTTTTTTATTGTCCATAATGAATTACAATATTTAGTGGGCAAACAATGAGTTGTTATCCCCAATTCCCCGTTGCTCCCCCATTCCTAAACTGCTGGATAACCTCTTCCATGGGTCGTCTGGATCAATCCTTGTGGCAGACCATGGATAGCCTAATATTCAGCCAGGTTCTCCTGACCATGCTTCTGGATAATCTCCTCCACCACGGCTCTCACAATCTTTCTGCACCCTCTTTCACATAGTTCCCTGAGTCATGGTGGATGAGTATTAAGGCTGCTTTAAGGTTGTGAGTTTAGAGGTCTTTGTGTTGAAAATCATTGGTTTCTGTCTCACTGGCTTCTCTTGTGTTGATTGAATGGCTATGGCTGTGGGTCCCTTGTTCATCCCATCATTCTCTGCGGGGTTCCATATGGATCCTCCACGGTATGACTGTGGTGGCTCCTCTCTTGCCAGAATCTCAGCTATTGGCCTATGGTCGATTGGTAGGGTTAGATGGGTGCCAGCTCTCTCGCTGCATCCTGAAAAATACAAGCACAATCTCCTTCGGAGAGTGTGATCAGTGTAGGAAAACAAATATACACAATTCTGGATTACCTAGATTCTATTTTTAGTAGCCTCCCTGTCAATCACTCCCATAGTGCATCTTGTTTTGGGAGCCCAAGAGTACGGGATCCGGTGCCTATTGCCCTGAATCCCAAGTTCCAGACAAGGGGTCCCCCTCACTAAGTGGAAAATTGGCCGAATTTGAAAGCTGTTGATTGTCTCCCCCAGGCCCAGGCTCCTCCATTACCCAAGTGCTCCTTTCTTGGTTTGCTGTTCTCTCCCAGTAGGAGGTGTGGTCAGCCTATTCATGGCTGCAGATTGTGTTTCCTAAAATAACTTTTTAAGAATACACAGATCAATTATTGGTTTGCTTTGTTTTGTTGGCAGAGGCTAACATTAGCCTATGTGCATCTGAAACTACCTCTGTATTCCAGGCTGGCCTCTGACTTACCTTAGTTTCTAAAGTGCTAGGATTATAAGCAGAAGCCCCGTTTGACTTTTTTCTAACCTTCTATCTTTCTTCTTTTTTTGTCTCCCTTCATTCCTGGCTCCTTTTGTTCCTTTGTTCATTCCTTTTTAATCTTTAGATTTGTATTGCAAAAAAAAATGTTAGAAAATGAAAAAATGCCATATAGCATGGTATTTTGATTGAAATTTACTTACCATTATAGTTCTATTTCTCCTTTAGAATGCATTTTTAAGCTAGTATTTCTTCCTTCTGAAGAGCCCATCTCTAGTTTGGTTCACTCATTAAAAATATTACATTAAAATTATTTATTTCCTTATTTGAGAGAGATAAAGAATATTGGCTGGCAGGTCCTCTTGCCACTGCAAACAAGCTCTAGACACATGCATCACTTTGTGCATCTGGTTTTATGTGGGTCCTTGGGGAATTGAAGCCAGGCCTTCAGGCTTTGCAAGCAAGCACCTCTAACCACTGAACAACCTCCTAGGCCTCTTGGTTTAATCTTTTACCTTATCTTTTGTATTTCTTAGACTTAAGCAATCTCTTCCTTGTAGGCCACTCTTTCTTCAAGACACATCCTACCTCAAAACTACCCTTCTTGGCTGGAGAGATGGCTCAGCGGTTAAGGCACTTGCCTCCAGTGCCTAAGGCCCTGGGTGCAATTCCCCAGGACCCACATAAACCAGACCCACAAAGTGGTGGCCCTGGTTCTCTCTCTCTCTCTTTCTCTCTCTCTCTCTCTTTCTCTCTCTCTCTCTTGCTCTCTGTATCTCTCTACTTGAAAATGAATAAATAAAACATTTTAAAAAGATTGATTTCAAAAAACTACCCTATTAAGTTAGAAAGAAAAGTTGCCCACTGTTTTTTTTTCTCATCATGAATTTATATTCAATTCTGTCCAGATTCTCTATTTTATAGAAAGTTTTCTCGTTAGCAATTAAATTATTTTAAAAGATGGTACAGGATAAAGTGGTCAGCTAAGTGATTAAATTTTTTTTATTCATTTGAATCCAAATAATATAGTTTGGGATTATCTTTGATTGTTCAATTTAAATTGACTAGTTACAGTCAGGCAGTCTATTGTTTTCATGTTATATCAGTTGACTCCACTGGCATATACCTAACATATGAAGATCATTCAGTAAACAGTAAACTAAGTTTAATTTTAAGTAAAACATTCTTACATTAGTCTACATAACATCATTAGCCATTTTGAATTGATCTGAGAAGATCATAAAGCACAATGTTTGAGTATCAATGAGTATAACTCATCACTGTCCAGGATTTATAAATTTAATACAAACTAACTAGTCATCATATAAACAGACTTTGAGACAGAATAACTGTACATTTATTCTATACTAGATTGATGCACTAAAAGTACACTGCACCTTTATAACAGCAGTAACTATCTATTTTAACCATGATTGTTAATGGGTGGCACTGATACTCTGTAATGAGTTTTTAGGAGAAAAGGTTTTCCTATATTATTGCCTAAAAAAGAGTGTTACTGTGTCATTTTCATTGGCATTAAGATAATGAATGATGCTTAGCATTTGAATTCTACTATTTAGGTGTCTTGTCTCAATGTTATAACTCAGCCTTCTAAGTACATATTCTCTTTAGCAAATCAAGCTTATAATATAATATAATATAATGATATAAAGCATCGTTTCTTATTGCAGTACATATAAAACATTACATTATTTGGTTCACAACTATTGGACCCACTTTTTACAACAAGCAAGAGAAGTGTCTTGTATTCAATTATGCATTCTTTTCATTTTAATGTCATCAGTTATAGCTAGAAATACATGGTATTGTTTATTTTACTACACACTCCTTACTCTGACAAAATATTTGCTGTCTGTAACATGTAGTTTATTTGCTTATAGTACGCGTAATAACTTATTGGGCCAAGAATTTTGTTTTTGGACTAAAATAATGGTAATGGTGGTGGTGGTAAAAGTTATCAGGTGTGTGTGTTTTTGAAAGAGAGAGAGACAGAGAGACAGAGACAGCGACAGAGAGAGACAGAGAGAGATCTTAAGATAGCAAAACACACACACATACCAACATGCTGTTTGTCATAGTTGAGATAAATTGTTACATAGCAGTTGAGTTTTACAAATTAAAAACAATACTGTGACATTAGACATGAGAAACGCAAATTCTTCCTTCAATTTTGTATGAAAAACAATAATATACATGTTCAATAAGAAGTCAGATTAGATGAATCTCAGGTACAGTTGGCTGTCCATGCCCACAGTCTCTGCATCTGTGACTCAACCAGCTGCAGATTAAACATATTAGAAAAAAAATTGCATTTGACCTGAACATGTACAGACTTTCACCATCCCTTAAAATTACAACACAACTATTTGTATAGTATTTGAATTATATTAGCTATTATCCTATTTGGAGACAATTTAGAGTGTTTGGAAAGATGTGTTTTATGCAAACACTACATTATTTCATAGAGGGACTTAAGCATCTGATCATTTTATTCTGTTTGAAATATCCTGAAACCAGTTCATCATGGACACCTAAAGACCAATACATTGTTCTATTTTCTGTTTAGAGCACTATAGTACAGATTCCACTATTTATTGAAAGCAAAAGAAAAGCTAAATTTTGTGTTCAAAATCAAGACATCTTTATGTTGGTCAAAATTTTCTAAAATGAAACACTATACAAATCCATTTTATTTTTTTTAATTTTTTGATATTTATTATCCTTAATTAGATGCATTGTCTGAGCAAATCTTATGGCAATACCTCCATTTCCCTCCTCACTGTCCCCAACCCACTTGGGGGCCCTCCTTGGTGGGGGTACTGGATCAGTCCATGGGGTAGGGGGTCATGAATAGCACAGGAGGCAGCCAGCTTCTCCCCTTTTGTGTGTTGTTGCTGAGGGGGAGATGTCTCTGGATATTCTCCCTGACCGTGGCGCTTACAAGAATGCAGTTGATACTCATTTAAGCAGCAGACACCACAGTTGACAGAACTTTAGGAATTTTGCTGCCCCCAAAGCACAGAATGCTAATCTCACTGAATGATAAATCTAATCTCTCACAAACTAGAAAATCTTTTCCTGGGGTTTACTATTCAAATCAATTTAGGGCATCACTACTAAAACTAAAGCTTGCCTCATTCATAAATGGTACAATGAATGTTATTATAGAGGATTGAATGTGGCCTTTGGTGAAACTATGGTTTTGTTGTTGCTGTTTATTTACTTGTTTTTAAAAGTCTTATAGTTCAAAGTCACTAATTCTGTGCTCTTTTTTCCCTTTGAGTAGGATCACATTAAACGAGGGTGGACAGTTCCAAACTGGGAAGCTCTCAAAGCTTTGTACAACCCTGCACATTCTCACTGCCTTATTTCAGCCCTTTCCAAGGAGTCTCATGTGTATTTGTGAGAATCTGAAGTTCTCCACTCAATTAAAAGCATTATTAAAGATGAGTCAACTGGTTGTAAATGCCACTTGCTTGCTAATATGTTTTAAGTAACAAAGTAGCTCCTTGTGAGCCATATGAATCTAATGGCATTGAAGAATTGTGTGGTTAGATATGTGGAAAGAGAAAATGGCATTAAATGTAGTATTTAAACTGAAAATAAAATTATATATTTTTAAAAGTATTCTTCTGTGCTTCTCCACACCTGTTGGGACACCAGTTATCAACATTTGAAAATTATATATTAATTTAAAGATACTTGATGGAGATAAGGGACTATCAAGCAAAAATGCTACAAGTGTCTGGTGTATTCATGACCAGTGGCTTTCCTAAGGTAGTAGTGGAACCAACCAGGTCTGAGACTCATAATCGGGCCCAGACAGCCATTGTAAAGGATGCCATGGAAGAGCCATCTCAGTCTGGCTTTTTGTTCCTAAGCCTGGTTATATTTCTGTTTTTTTGAGTTAATTTGAAGTAATGTTGCAGTTATACCTGCTCAATTTTGTGACTCACCTGTTTCTTTCACATGGATATAAAAGGGGGAGAGACTTGGAATTTGAGGGTCATTCCAATCAGCTGTATGCCAGCTTCACTACTGACAGCCCTGAGAGTAAATCTCATCCAGGAAACACAGAGCTCCTGCTCCAGGGTCATTCCTGTGGTTTGGATCTTCTCAGGGAGAGGCTTAAACTCCAAAGATAAGTGCCCAGACTAGAGAACTTGGAGAGCCAAGGAGCTTGTTTCTGACTTTGCACTATCTATACTGAAGCCTCCAGGTTGACTGGGTTTGTGTTTAAACTTGATTGTATGTATGGGAGAGTCCAACAAAAATAGCCAGTTGAATGTTTTTTTGATCTACAGCACCATCAGTTTTCTCAAAAAATAGGTTGTGCTTCCCCCAGCCCTGACATTTTTAGCTAAAGGAAGTGAGCTTGAAAGGCAGTGGGCCTTTGTCAATGCCTGATTCCCACTTAACCTTCCTCCTCTTGCCCGTCTTCCTGTTCCTCAGCCTACAGCGCTCCATCTCTCTTGTGTTTGCTTCTGCCAAGGAAACAGCAAGTTAAATAAAAATTAGGCATTGCCATGGTTACTGTGCTCTGTAGTGCTACACCTGCTCCCACAGTGGCTAAGCATTAAAGAGTCTTCAGTTGACAAATATTTAAAAGACATGAAGAGCATCTTGGAGGAAAGAAATCAAGCAGAAACTGTGCTTAAATATTTAAAGAGAAACATATTCCTAGTCACTGAAAACTGAAACTCTACTGCTCTCTAGGGAGGAAATGAATTCTAATGTTGCCCTTCTGTTCAGAAATGCCACACAGTGTGTCCTAATTCTCTATATGATACATTTAATTACCCATCAGGCTTTGGGTGACTACTTTATCACTAAGAAGATGGAATAAAATTCCTTAGCACTTGACCTACATGTTGGTGAAGCAATGAGCTGTGTATGTTGTCATTCCCAGAAGTGTCTATTTCGAGCCATTTACAGGGCAAAGATCTTCATTGCATATCAGGAAGTAATACCTGTGAATGCAGTCTTTTAAGATAAGGTATTCTGTGCTTTCTTCTTGGGTGTGGTTTATCATATTTGATAGTCTGAATATTTAGATGAGCTTTAAAAAGTTAAATATGAATATATTTTAGTAAATGAAATTCTTACTTGAGAAGAACTCACTGTTTCATTGCCATCTGACTGTAAGGCTAGTGTGACCATAGTGTTTCTCATGTCATAGACCACTATTCATCGATGTATTTATTTGGTAAATGGTTTTTAGTAGGCCCTGTGTGTTGAGAATCACAGGACAAGCCATGAAAATTCCTGGCCCCCTGTGAAGCCAGTAGCTTCCAGGAGACAGAAATTAACAAGTAAAACAACAAATGTGGGAACATTTCAGACACCAATAAATGCCTTAAGAAATATACAACAAAAGCATAGTTTGGTTTCTGAGGGATGGGCTGCCTTTGGAGGCAAGAGTAATGAGTAGAAAGCTGTAGAAACACAAGCTTCCAAACAGGGGGGGGGGAGAAACTTCAAAGGTGAAGAACACAGAGAAAGAAAACCCATGTCATTAGTGTCTAATGGACCTGGAGAGCACAGTGCGACTGCAGATCAAAGGAGAAGGCAGGTGCCAGGCCACCTGAGTCACCTGGATTATGATATACAGTTGGACTTGTAGTTGCTTCACACAGCACTCTCAAGTTTTGAGGCTGTAAAAGCAAAATTTCTTTTGAGAATCTCACAAAAGCTTTCAGAGATTAATTATATCTCCTAAATCCCTGTAGACAGATCTGTATCTTATTCACTAATGTGTTAAATCATAAGAGAGAAAATTTAGAAAATCAGAAATCAGTGGTAGAGACCAGCAGACTTTGATTAATCTGACCTCATATAGTACTATGGTCACATGCCACTGAAACTATATGTACTGCTCATTGTAACCACTTTATATTAGTTTTATTTCTTGCTGCTGTGACCAACTACTCAAAAAGGAGCAGCTTAAGGGAGGAAGAGTGGATTTGGTTTAGAGTTCCAGGGGATCCAGTCCATCATGGTGAGGAAAGCTAAGCCTGGAAAAATAGTGGAGCATTGGCAGGCACATTGTGTCATAAAGAAGGATGAATGCCAGTGCGCAGCTGGCATTTTTTTCATTCCAGGGGCCCCACCCACATTTAGTGTGCATCTTTCTAACCCAATTCACCGAATCTAGAAACTTCCTCACAGACATACCCAGAAGTTTAATTCCACAGTGATTCTAAATCCCATTAAGTTGACAATCATGATTAACCATCACACACTTAGTCTTTTTTTTTTTTGTACCTACTCTAAGTTTTTAAAAGGAACCTGAATGGTAAATTACAAATCCATATCTGAGAGAAGTAGTTCAAAAAACGATTCCACTCTCAATATGGTTGCATTGGTTTGCTGTTTCCCTCAGCATCTTTCACTGTAAACAGTCAGGTGCCAGGAAACAATCCACATGACACTGGAGTGGACAGATAAGTAACAGTGGGAAACATATTTTGCTTCTCAGAGGCTGTGGTATAAGTCTCCTGTGAACTCAGTGATTTTTAGATCGGCTGTGTTTCTCCATGCATAGATCTTGCTTACGCTAACATATTCAGTACATTTTTTTCATTTATTTGTAGACTTAGTGTAATGTTCTTTGCAAATTAACATTAAGAGACTTTTATGAAAGTACGGCTGCAGACATTTTTGCATACAATTAACAGAATATTAGTACCAAACAATGGAGGTGAGTGACGCTAATGGATTTGGAGTAAGGAAAGATGGACGTGTGAAGCAAAAATACATTACAAGCCATGAAGCAATCTAGTAAATAAAGAATAGGCACCCTTACTGAAGTCATGAAGTACGCATGTAAATATAGAGATTTTCGAAGGCGTGAACCTTGGAAAACAAAGCAAGAGGACCAATTTCTATTCATTTCTCTCTGATTTCTAGGTTGCTGTCTTGTATTAAAAAAAGGAGTGGATTTCTTTCTTCTAAGCTTTCTCTTTGTGTTTGTTATCATTAATGTCTTTCAAACTATTTAAATCTCTGAGGACTTCAGTTGTCCTAATAGGAAGGTACAAAGACACAAGTGCATTTTCTCTCTTATCAATACATGAATGAGAATATGTTCATATTTAGAATTCAGATATTGAGCACAATTGTCTTTTTCTCCAGGATGTTTCATGAGAGATTCTCAATCCAGAATGACTTCTGGTATAAGAACTTCATGGTATAAGAACTATGAGTTTTGAGGGATTTTTTTTGTAGTTATTGTTTTATATGCTCTCATGTGAAACAGGACAGTTTATTCTGGGTGCTAATAATTGGTAGGAATTGTTAATAGAATTAAATAATTGGACAATATTTAATTGTCTCATACAATTAATAGTGAGATCATTTGATTCTTCTACAAGTGAATTAAGTAGGAGATAAGAGGGCTCTTCAGGTGACCATTACTTGAAAGAAATGTGGTCAGTTAGATGTGGCTAAATAATGACTCTTAGACACAATCAAGGGATTGAAGGGTGTAGTAAAACAAATGGCAGGGCTCTCTGTAAAAGTAAAGAAAAGATAGAGGAAAAAAATATGCCATGTGGGAGAAAAGTAAGTTCCTACTGGTCAGATTGTGAGTGGCTGATTCCACTTTTAGTATTTGTATATGAGATTGATTATTTCCTTTTCATCATTTGGTATAGTCCAGAATCAGAGAGTTGGACATAGGAACAAGTATTTTAAATGCATTTGCACATAAACAAAATGTTGAGTGGTGGTCACACACATAGTCAGAATAGATTTGAACCAAAAAAAATCATTCAATGTCTACCACAACCACAAAGAGACAGATAGCTACCTGGGGACTGCACGTATGAGGCAGTGCAGAAAATGTACAGAATAACTCATATATAAGAAAAAGGGAAGTATTTAGAGTATTAAGTTAGCCATAATAAAATAAGTTCAATTTAAATTTTCAAGGGCAAAACATCTCCATTTTGTTGAAACCATAGATTTGTGGAACCATGGGGATAACAACTCATTGTTTGCCCACTAAATATTGTAACTTATTATGGACAATAATAAAAAATTAAAAATAAATAAATAGAAATGTAAACAGAACCCATAGTGACAGCCAATCAGTCAACAAAGGACAAGCCAGTGAGACAGACACCAATGATTTTTGACACAACCTAAAACAGAAGTACAGAGACCCCTAAGATCTCAATAATAAGACAGCCTTAATACTCACCCAGCATGACTCAGGGAACTGAGTGGAAGAGGGGGAGGATAGATTTTGAGATCCTTGGTTGGAGAGAATATACAGAGGCATGGCCACCCTCAGTAACAACACACTTGGGTCAGGAGAACCAGGCTGACTCCTATGCTATCCATGGTCCCCTGCCCCAAGGACTGATCCAGACGGCCCATGAAGGAGGATATCCAGCTGATTGGGGATGGGGAAGAGGGGCATTGGGGAACTGGGGATAACAACTCATTGTTTGCCCATTAAATAATGTAACTCATTATGGACAATAAAAATATTTAAACAGAGCCTTCATATTTAACTTTTACTTTTCTACAGAATAACTTAAAATAACTGCTTCCAAGTTAACAAAATAGCTTAGAGTTTCTGTGTAGTGTGAGGTTCTTTTCACATCACAAAACACAAAAGTTGCCATTAGAGATTTTGCAACCAAATTCAATTAACCATGACTGTATCTTGAGAAAGTGGAGTTCACTGTATAACTCTATTGACTATATTCAGCATTCTTTTCTGAAAATGTAACTAAGAAAAGATATGGTGCAACTATGCAAAATAGCTGCCTGTATAATTCTTCTGCACCTCAGAAGTTAGGTAGCAGGCTCTGTGGGGAATTCACTCCCATCACTGAGCCAAGAGCTCTTGGTTAGACCAAGGCACATCTGCTTAGCAAAGTTCCTTTAGGTTAGGAGTGTGTAAATTGTGCTGCTTCTGAACTCTTTTCAGAGTCCAGAATCCGTAAGATGGAGTGCAAACTTATCCTTCATCATAGTTGTCTGGCAGTCTGATTTATTATTACACATCATCTTCATAAAACTTAGGTGCACATATCTCTAAGGTGCATGATGTAGTTGACACAGAAACCATATTTCAAATTTGGGGTAACCCACTACATTGCAACATTATCTATAGTATAGTCTAATAATAGAATGGAAAGATTATGGTCTTTTGGAAAAATCTATAATGTGTCTAATAAGGATTTGATTTTGCACTTAAAAGATGCCAGGCATAGAAGAACCAAGGCTTCATAGTCTCATTCATAGGGAGAATATATTTAAAAAAGTCAACCTCATAGAAATAGAGTAGAATTGTGGTTAACAGAGGCTGAGGTGATTGGTGTGGGGTCGATGTAATTATAAGGGTTAGAAGGAATCAGTTCAACAGATCTACTCCACAGCATAGTGGCTGTAGGTAATGGAGAGATGCTGGCTTTCTGAGCAATGCTAACAGAGAAGGGGTTGAGTATTTTTACCCAGAAATGACACAACTATGGGGGATGATATGTACTAGTTAGATTGAACTATCCCACAATACATTTGTGCTTTAAAGTACCATGCTATTCATGCCAAATGAATAAATTTCCCTGTCAATTTCAATTAATTAATTTGAAAATGTTAAATACAAATTAAATACCAATTTTTATCATGTTACTAGTTAGGTTCATTAAATGTAAAAGTTAAAACACATGAAATTGTGTATGACTATTATGGAGACTCATCACTGAAGGTCTATAAATACAGTTTTTTCTGTATTTCTGAGGCTGTAGAGAGAATCATTTGGTGGACACCCCAGCTTTACTTCATATTGCTATTTCTATGAGCTCACATTATGTCTCTGTTTGTTATTTGTGAGACTGTATACTTGATCACCTAATTCCACAGCCACAGATGAGAGTTTAGGTCAGTATTAATGCCAATGCTTACTTGAGCATGTTGACTAATATGTTTCTATATGTATATGTGTATATATATGATTTGCAAAGAGCAGGTTATCATAGCATAGATTTATAAAGAAATGTCTAAAACTTTAAATCAAGCTATGGTCTTTTTGGCATTTGTGTTTCATTAATTTTTAAAATGGAGGCAGTTTACTAAAGATCACTCAAGTATCTTGTTATGTTTTGTTATTGCTACACATCTAAAACTTTGGAAATCTGGTTAATGCTATCTTACAGTTCAAAGATTGCTAGTGTCTCAAGAAATAACACAGTGAAGAACATACGCCACTCATCACAATTGTAGTTCCCAAGAAAGAGGCAAGGTTGAGAAATCTCATATATAGAGAGGCTGATCACCTCTAGGTTACATCAGACATTGAGAACATCCAAAGAAATAAGTGATATCACCTTAATGAACATGAAGCTAACCAGTTCACAAAATTTAATGCTAATGTTCACTTATCTCAGTACTTTGAATGCAGTTTGCAATACATGTGGGCCATGAATCAAATTTCTTTAGAAGAATATGCCAATCTTCCTAACTCTTGTTTATTATGTAGCTTGTTTGCTGTCCATGAAATATGATAAATTAAAAACTGTGCAATTACATTTTCTTTATCTTAGTCTCTCTAAGTCATTCTGTGTGGGTCATGCATATTTCACAGAATAGTACTCCTTTATATATTTATTTAGATATTTATTTTGAATAATACAGCAAATTAATATCAAGGCAATAACCTTGCCAGTATCTCAACACATTACTTGGATTTGCTTGTTTGTGTAATACTAACAAGAACACTTTATTTTCATTTATTCACCATGATATCCTCCCTGATGCCAAGAAAAGTGTGTGGAAGAATAAATGCTCAATAAATATTTTAAAGAAATGAGTGAATAGTTTTAGAGCAATTTGATTAGCAGCCATATTATTTACTTTTTGAATTTTATCTATTTGCAAGCAGAGAGAGGGAGAGAGGGAGAGAGAGGGAGAGAAGAAGAGAGAGAGACAGAAAAAGAGAGAGAGAATAAATATGGGTATACCACCAGGACCTCTATGCTGCAAAGGAACTCTAGATGCACATGCCACTTCGTGCATCTGACTTTAAATGGATACTGAGAAATCAAACCAGGGATATTAGGCTTTACAGGCAAGTGCCTTAACCACTGAGCAATCTGTCTATCCCAGCAATCAAATCATTTAAAAAAGCTTGCTTAATCTTTTATCAAAAAAGAAAACGGGGGCTGGAGAGATGGCTTAGCAGCACTTGCTGCAATTCCTAATGACCTGGGTTCAATTCTCTAGTACCCACATAAGCCAGATGCACAAAGTGGTGCATGCATCTGGAGTTATTCACAGTGGCTGGAATCCCTGGCCAGCTCGTTCTCTCTCTCTCTCTCTCTCTCTCTCTCTCTCTCTCTCTCTCTCTCTCTCTCTCTCTCTCATCTCTCTCATGTGTCTATATATCTCTGCTTATAAATAAACATATTTTTAAAAAGACAATTATCTTCTTTCTTGAGTGTTAAAATTTGCAGCAATCACACTGTTAAATTATTGTTCAATTATCTTTTTTAAAGTCAGATTTTATAAAATGCCTAATTTTGCCTTTATTTAAGAAACAGAAAGCTTTGTAATGCTGTCTGCCTTCTTCTTGAGACCTTGAGAAAGTCACTTCAAGGACTGTATAAGTTTCTTTTTCCTAGTCTCCAATGGGAGGGCATAAACTTTATCTCCAAGACTGCCACTCATTCGTGGTCAATTGGGAAGGCATTACCAAGTCAACTTTCATGTAAATCGTCTTAGCTAGCTCATTGTGCAAAGTCTGCAGTGGTTGGGATGCTGACAGATAGGATTTTTTAAATAAATGAAGGCTGTTTGTCATAGAGACGATTAGAATTATGAAGTGCATTTCAGAAGAGACAAATCTGTTCATGTGAGCATCTGCTTTCTAGTCAGCAAATGTTTTATTAATACCAATTATAAGTTCCTTGCTGTGATTAGCCAAGTTATCAATAAAAAGGTGATTAGATTGCTTCCTAACCCTCAAGGAGTACATTATCAAGTCAAAGAAACCAGTCATTTCCTAACCACTTGGAAACTAAACAGGCTGTAAACAAATGCTGAATCCACCACTTGTGAATCTGTTTAAAAACATTTGAAGGAGGAGACATAGATGTGCTAACCCTATGACATGATATGGTTATGTGTGAAAATGATAATTTTGGGATCATAATGTTCAATTAAAATGATTCTAATACATAACTACAAATAAGGGTGGGAGTATTCAGGGCTGTTTGAAAACAAGGTTGTGATTAGGCTTTGGGAAGAAGGAGATTGAACTTTATGCACTTTGCCAATTATATTTTCCCTTTCAAGAAGAAGAGCTAGTGTGATGATAATAGTTTGTGATCCAAAGGCAGTAAGATGTTTTACCCACTAATCTGCTAAGTAGCATGCTTTATTTCTTTGTGTAAGTCTTAAAATGATCTAGCAGAATTATTGTGAAGGAAACATTTCTCATAGTTTCGTGTTGCTTGCAGATGATACACAAGTCCGTTTAAATCATCAGAAAATGTCTTACACTTAGTCCTTGGAGATCAGGGTGCTCTGGAATAGAAGGGAAAAGGAGTTATGCCTGAAAGATTTATTGTACTGCTTTTCAAAGTGAAGGACAGATGTTTTGCGACTGGAATTACAATGTAAATTATCAAAGGGAAATAATGAGGGCTAATTAATTTAAACACTGCCCAGTGTAAAAGAGTTTAGGGAGAATTCCTACTAAGTACAAGTTACAAATGATGAAGTGAGAGGCTGGGGGGGAAGTGACTTATTTATAAGGAAGGAAGTGGACACAACCTACAGATTGTTTAGAATGTTAGAGAGTTGAATTAAACATCAGGCCTTCAGTTCTGAATCCAAATCACACAACTGTGTGTGGACCCAGCACCAGTCAATGTATGAGCACCATAGTGGAACTGTAAACCAACTGCAGTGCTGGTAGCATGAGTTGCTTTTTATCCATGGAATTTTATGAATGAAAACAGAGGACTTTTAGTTCAGTGCAGACAGTCACTGCCGTACAGGAACAAGAGAGAGTGTATTAGCACCGTAGGGAATTTTTATATGAATCACAGAGGGAAACCCATAAGAGCTTTTGAACCCAAGGACTTTCATAAATCATTAGTTTCTATTCTATTTTTGTGCAAATCCAAGTTCTTTTAGAATATTGGAAGTCCTGACCAGAGCTATACATGTCACAAAAGTGTATGTTCATTTTCTTTTTGATATTAAATCCTGATTTTTTGATGTCAATTAGACATCGTGGTTTTGAAATGGCAAAATGAAATATCAATGAGGAAAAGAACTGTACTGTATTGATTTATATTAATTATTTTACATAAGTAAATTGTTGAATTGAAGGGGTAAACCTTTAACCTCAAAATTTTGGTGATGTGGGAGATATTAGAGACATTGCTACAAAATATTGATCAGTGGTTTTGGTTTTTTTATGACATAAAATTCATAAGGTCTTTGGTATCTAAATGGCTAAAGACTAGATCTCAGTTAATAGCTGAAATAGTAATGGCTTTGATGTGCAAACAAATGTTTAATTGCCAGCTTAATATTGTCATTTTCCATTCTATCCTTTCCCTACCTCCAGAGTTTTGTCAGAACCCATCACTCCTGTTTCTATGCTCACTGTTACTGATCAATCATTTCCACTGTTAAAGCTTTAATAAGTATCTTTATTTTGCCAACTTTTGAATCTATATCTCCAGCTTGGACTTATGCCCTAAAAGTCAGGCTCATATACTTAGGTACCTTCCATGTGGCTTCACTCTGACCCCTAAGACACCTGAAACTCACATGTTCGTAATGAAAATTATTTAATTGTCCTACCCGAGCTCCTCTTTCAATGCCCACTTGTGTCATGGAATAACTATTCTAAGTCAGAAGCCAAAAGTCACCATAGAATTATAGACTGATTTTCTTTTTAACTTTTTAATAGATAATCATTATACAAATAGATAATTTGACCACAGTCTCCTCCCATTTCTTGATTTTTTTCCCCATCCCCATTCCACTCAACCCCTTCTTTCTAACTAGTTTCTCTCTTCTGTTTTATATCATTTTCTAAATGCATATTGCTTTCAAATTTCTCTCCTTTTCATCTCTACTCTCATGGAATTTGTCCTGTGCCTTTCATCTGAAATACAATTTTTGAATTCATAGCATCCAGTCTGTTATGAATTCAAACTTTATGTAAGCCAGAGTGATTTGCATGTCTCACCAGATCTCTATTTAAAGTCCTTTGGTATCTTATTAGTCTATTAAATATAATCATTCAAGTCTGGACACATGCTATCTTCTCAATCTTATTTTCATCCACCCCCTGCCTACATTTTTGGCTTTAGAAAGGCCAAGCTACTGTCTCTACACACTACTTGCTCTGTTCTTTCTATGATAAATTCCAACTCCCGCCCCTGACTAACTGCTTTCATTTTTCAAAACCAGATTTTATATTTGTATCCCACTGAATATTTATACGTCTTACAGGAAGGAACTGTATATTCATTTTTGTAAATCCAGTTTCTGGCAGAGTGTCTGACATATACTATACACTAAAAGGATTATTTTTGACCTGAATAGCAATGGAGGCCCATGGATCAGTTTAGCTTTTACTAGTGAATTCTTAGCATAAATGAATGCTTCCCATTACATTGTTTTTCCTGGGGAGTCAACTTCAGTCAAATACTTTATTATAACAAGTATTTTTCATCATGTTTCTTGATCTTTTTCCGAGCTGATCTCTTCATTATGCACTTCCACAGAGTGATTGTCCCATGAGTTCATCCAAGCCATAGGAAACTGTCTTGGCCTGTTTCTTCACTAGAGAGGTGATGTGATGGAAAGCTTATGTAAAAATGGTAGCACAGTGATGGGTAAATAGTTTCATGTGAATTGTTATCAAATGTGAAAATGCTATACGTTCAACAATGTTTGCACACATTTAAAGGAAAATGAAAATAAGCTGTTGATTTGAGAGAGCTGGCCTACCAGAAGAACATGCTATGGGAACTAAGTTTCCACACCTGTCACCTTTCTCAGTTCTTTTTGTTATTATGCTCATAGCTAGAATACAAAATAATGGGTTGTAGTATGGCATTTTAATGCATATGCAGCATCATACTTGGTTCTGATTTTTCCTGTTCCCCTTGACCCTGTCTGGTTTCCTTCCCCAATGTAGTTTCCCCTTCGCTTTCATTTTCAGTTCTTTACATGCTGTCATCCTGTAACCAAAGCCAGTGCTAAGAATATATTATTCAAGTCATGACAATGGATTATTGGATCTCCTTTGCATAGTAGTAGATTTCGCATATGGTACAGTGATACCTGAGTTTTATAATGCAAAAAATGATGCTAGCATGCTTAAAGTTTATATTTCTTTGCTTAATGACAATAAGTAAACAAATAGACTGACCATTAATACCAGCAAAGTGATCAGAAATTTAGGGTAGTTTTTGAAAGTAGATGCTAGAATGTAAGACCTTGAACTTTAATTCTCTGTTGTAAATGAAAAATTAGAAATTTCTATGCCTATCTTATTCAGTATTTCTGCTCTTTGTTCAAGAATTAATTATATTACTCTCAATGAATAACAATTAATAATTTATGCCTAAATTTTACACAGGTGAACATTTTCATAATACTAATTAGTGTCTTGTCATTAGGTCTTATACAACAACTACACCTGACATTCAGGTCAATTATAAACATACATTGTAATTAAACCCACAAGTTACTATGACTTATGGTGAGACTGAGTTATTGATCTAAAATTATAACAAACAAAGTTGATACTTGAATCAGGCTTTTAAAATTACTTACATTTAGTTTGTCAGAGGAGAAATGAAAATTACAACGTAATTCTAGTCACCATGTAGTAGCAACTACAGGGGTATGTAAATTATTTAAGAGGAATTCAATTACAATGAATTATTTTCAAACTCAGTCTTCATTAAGAGTTTACTTGTCAGCCAAGTATTTTTTGAGAAAATGTGAAAGACTTGTTTTCTGGATTATCATTTTTTGGTCATGAAAAACTTGAAATATTGATTATTTTTGAAAATGTAAATGTCCTACAAAATTACACACTTTCACAAGGAAATGTTTGTTTCTTTTAAAAAAGCATATATCATTGTACCGTGATAATGGATGGATTACTGTCATAACTCTGATGAGAAAAAGTCCTTTCTTTTTATTCTAATACAGTATTGTTTTGTCTGATTATCTAATACATACATTTTTTCAGAACTATTTAGTTTTAAAACCCACAAAAATAAAAGAAAATATTTTAATCACTTGCATTTGGTTGAAGAATCTATGAGAACATTCAGATGTAAAAACCTAATCATATTGACTGTACTAAGTTCTACTCACAAATTACTTGCAGACTTATATAATCTTAAAAATTACTAATAAGGTATTCTAATATTTCTGACAATACAACACTAAAATACTGTCTTTCTGCCCTCAAAAGACAGATTTATGTTCACCTTTATTTTCTTTTATCTGACTCCATGAGATGCATAATGTAGTTCTCAGCAGAGGCAATGTTGAATGTGAATCACATGAACAAAAAGGCCACACACATCATACTGGTTGTTCAGCATGGTTGACAGTGTGGTTTCAAATATTGAGTTTTCTTACAACCTAAAAGCTATGTGGCACAGGTTTTTAACAGAGAGATTACAACATACATAAAAACATATAGCCAATATGCGAGTCAAGACAAAGGAAAAGTTGGTGTTCTTGTTTCTTATAGGAAAGAAGAAAGCAAATATTATTCAGAACCCAAGATCATGGGCACATAGAATCTGCATTGAAAGTAGGGTGCTATTCTTATGTAACATCTTATCTGTCTTGGTTTATTAAATGTGATCAAGAAAATCATGTTCTGCCGACAGGACTGTACTTGAAGATAACAATCAGAAGCATCTGCAAACCATTCAACCACCCACATCTTCCTAGAATATTACTCATAATAGCAATTTGCATCAAGGTATTAAGGCAGCGTATTTTCATGATATGTGGGCTTAAGCTCAATAGGGAGACATAGCAGTTCTTTTCTGTCTACAGACCATAAAACTTACTATAACTTCAATGAGCTAAAAGCCACATTTTTTTTGACATTTAAAGCCTAAGCACCTGTGCTTCTTCTGCCCATTAGAGAATTTTGTTAAAATTGTTTCATTACATGGTGTTCAAGTAAGGCCATCATATATGTGTGTGTGTGTGTGTGTGTGTGTGTGTGTGTGTGTGTGTGTGTGTGTATGCCTGTATATGTTATGCCTGAAACATATGTTTTGGAACTGGAATTAAAATGTAAATTACCAAAGGGGAATAATGACAGCTAATTCATTTAAACACTACCCAGTGTAAAAGGTGGGAGATATGTAATTGATAAACCATGAAAAGCCATTTCAGTCATTTCTATTTCTGTTTACTGGAAAGCGGATGACCATCCTTCTTGCATGTCTTCTAAACCAGGATTCTTACCAGTGCCTATTTTTATTGCTTCCTGGTGTATAACAGAACGGTATCCCTGGACTGCATATTGGGGCTGCAGAGTCTTTGCTGGCTGTGTTAATTTCATGTGGTTGCTGTAATAAATTACCACAAAATTGGCACCTTGAAACAGTAATGTTCTCTGACAATTCAAGAGGCCAAGCTTATGAAATCAAAATATTGGCATGACTACTGCCTCTGTGGAAGACCTATGAGAATTCTTGTTCCTTGCATCTTCTAGATCTTATTAGATGCTGGGATTTCTTGGTTTGTGGACAGAACGCTTTATTCTTTGCCTTTATTTTCAAATGGATGGATCTTTCACTTCACTGTGACTTCTTAAAATGTTCTATTAGGTCATGTAATAATGATTAAACTGTATTGCAATCTGTAAAACACTACTTTAAAGCTCCAATTTTTAGAAATTCTAAGCTTTTCCTTGTGTTAGAATATTTTTTTAATATATATTTATTGTCCATAATGAGTTACATTATTTAGTGGGCAAACCATGCGTTGTTATCCCGAATTCCCCAATTCCCCCCCTCCCCATCCCTGATCAGTTGAATCTGAAAACATGAATTATTTATTCATATATCCTGCCATGATCCTGAAGTTCTTTAGAACACAATATCTATTCCCTTCTTACATTGGTGAGGATAGGGGAATGTAATCCTAAGTGTCTTCCCCAGCCAGGCTTGTGTTCCTTTAGCTAACCTGTTGGATTCAGTCAAGAGGAAGCAAAATTAAGTCACAGGCAGGTGGAGAAGAGGAAGGCCAGGTCCAATCACCCCACACACACACCTTAATCCCTCCATTTTTGCTCTATTCCCATAATGCTTATACTTTTGGTGAGTTGGGCAGGCTCCCTTCCATGACTCTAGACTTCATAATTTGATTACAATGTTCCTTCCTCTTGCCTGTAGCCCTATGGTGCCTGATAACTAATGCAGCCCTCCTTGGTTTCCTTAGCCTCCCCCACAGCAAGAATACCTTTAACAAAACCTCAATGAATTTGACATTTTCATATATATACATATATATATATATATATATACATATATATGTATATATATATATATTGCATTTACTTAATATGGACTCTGTATTACTCTGCTCTAATACCACTTCCTTCCCCATCTCATAATATCTGAATATTCCATCTTTTTACTACCACCACCAATTACCAAAGGCTACACCATTGAAAAGACAGACTGCCCCTTCCCAAGCTCTGGCAGTCATTAGCTAATCAGGGAGGGGAGTGGCCTCATGATAACCCCCCTCCCCATCCTGGTCATAAGAGAGTGTTGACAGGCCGCATCATGTACAGGCCTTGTGTAGATAGCCACAGTTGCTGTGAATAAAGCCCCATTTTTGAGTTAGACACTGACATTCACATGCTAAGCATGGTTGAACTGTTTAATAAAAATCCATAGCAGTCTTGTACCCAGAGCAGATGCATGGAGGCTAAAAATAGCTCTGCTCCCAGCATCTTGCTTTTCTTCTGTGATTCAGAGTTCCGTTTGTGGGGCTCAGTAAGGACTTTCGATGTCATCTTCTCTTCTGCAATCCCATCTTCTCTCTTCTCTCAGAAGGAATCTGATATTCGT